>JAPPVO010000003.1:62037409-62260160 GCA_030407325.1 Camellia japonica
TTTTATAAATGTTTCAGTTACGTGGATTATTTTCTGAACCTTATTTGCCTAAAAGGAAACCCATGGATATGTTTGTTTATATTTTAAAGAATATTTGATTATGACCTTATAAGCAATTATGTTGTGTAAGTACCACCACGGGAGTCCCAAGCCTTGGGGACTTAAATAACCATTGGCCCCTGTTTGACCACTTTGTGGTCCCCTGTTTGTCATGGATCCATTGACCCCTGTAGTGATTGTCACTTAGTGACCCCTGTTCTGTTCCATTATGTACCGTGGTTATAGTTAATTATTTCAGTTTCTGGCACTTAATTAATTTGTGTATTCAATTCAAATTATGTTAATGTTTTAATGTTTTAGCTTAAATAAAATACCATGGCTATTTTGTGCCCCTACACTCACAGTATAATATTTCTCACTCTGCTATGTGCTTATAGCTGTTACCCCTTTCAGGTGACGAGGTTTAGCGGGATCAAGATGGAAAATGAATCGCTGTGTTGTTTTGTTTTTTTTAGATTTCTATCTTTTTATTAACAGACTCTTGTAATACAAAGAAGTTCAAATGACTATGTTTTGTTTCCTTTTAAATAAACAGTTGGTACCCAAATATTTTATTTAATTTATCCGCTTGCATTGCAGAATAATCTGAATTATTTTATGTTTATCTTGTTACGGCACTGAGCCTTTGGGTACCGGGTTTGGGTCGTGACAAAAGTGGTATCAGAGCAATGGTTTTTTTTTTTTATAAAAAAAAAATTAACAATAATAATAATAAATAGATAAAATATATATAGTATAAGTTTTAAATCTTTTTATATAATTTTCACATTATTTACAATTCACATTATTTAAATTGAAATTAAAAAAAAGAAAAAGAAAAAGAAAAAGAGAAAACATATATATATATATTAAACTTGCATTATTTGGTATTATGTGGTATGTCTAACGCAAATAAACCATGTTATATATATGTCTAGGCTAAGTTTTCTTGTGTTGTAGGAAATGGCGAACCTAATAGAGTTATTCTGGTACGAGCCCCCAGAAGCTCATCTCCTCCCGAACCAATTAGAGGGCTGGGGTGACTCAGAGAGTCTTGTCAGGCAAGCTCATCCAACACTTGACCATCTCATGGGAAGACCCGTTTATTTACAGGCTGACCCCGATGAGGACTTATTATTCTGGAGACTTAGCCGAGGTAGCACTCGTGAAAGGTACATAGGACCGACCCACGTTGTTGGTCTTACTCCGGACCTAGAACCACCACATTTTCTGATCGCACCTCTACCCGTAGGCTTTGCAGAAAGGAGGGGACCCGCATACCCTAGTAGCCACATTCGCACCACGACACCTCCTCCACAGCACATTGCCTATACCCTAGTTGTGGACTTTACCGACGGTGCATCATACCTGGAGACACCGATACGGATTACTGGACGAGAATTTTGGGGTTATGATCACGGTGCTCCTGTTTACATGGTTCAGGTAGTATGGAGCTGCTTCGGAGTTGAGCTCAGTGGGTGGGAGTTTGAGTCCATCATGCAAAGTGAGTTTCCGGGGTTATTTCATGGGCTATTTTTCCGAAGCCAGTTCTCCTGGTGGCCTAACAGTCCATTCTAGATGTCTGACCAGAAGACCCCAGAAGACCCTTTTTGTGAGCTGACCATGAGTAGTCTAATCTTTTTGTATCAGTAGGATTAGACATTAATTTGTGACTGCCAGACTAACGCCCTGTGTATGGTAACAATGATGTATATATATGGTAGTAATGTAGTAATATTAACGTGATGGTAAAACTAATATGTTATATATGAATGTAGTGATATTAATGTGATAGTAAAACTAATGTGGTGATATTAATGTGATAGTAAAACTAATGTGTTATATATGAATATGGGGATAATAGAACTAATATGTTATATATGATGTTGTATCAAATTATATCAATATGATGTGACGCTTATATCATTTTACCTTGTAGTAATGGCCAACGAAGGAAATGAAACCGGATCATCAGTCAGCGGTACCATTCCAATGGAACAAATCATGGAAAGGGCAGTCACTAACTTTTTGCAGGCCTTGCAAACCAGCATAACCAATGGGACATTAGAGAGACGAGAAGAATCGATTACGATTAAACAATTTCAGGATCTGAAACCTACCACGTTTATTGGCAGTCCAAACCCACTAATAGCAGAGGCTTGGGTCAGAGACATGGAGAAAATCTTTTGCGCGCTACCTTGCACAGAAAGACAAAAGGTGACTTTTGCCACATTCACCTTCAAAGATGATGCACAAGAATGGTGGCTTCTTACCCTGGAGAAGGAGGATATTGTGACTTGGGCGAGATTTTTAGAGGTATTCTATGAAAAGTATTTCCCAGATTCACTACGGGAACAAAAAGCGTCAGAATTCATACATCTAAGGCAAGGAACCATGACAGTGGCCGAATATGAGAGTAAGTTCACACAACTAGCCCGGTTCGCAACATATGTCATTCCCACCGAAGCTTGAAAAGCCAGAAATTTGAAGCAGGATTGGATCCTGAAATTAAGGACAGGCTGGAGGTTTTGAAACTGCCAACCTATGCGGCGGTAGTACATCGAGCATACATTGCGGAAAAAGGGATTAAAGCCTTGCGTTCCGGAGAACCAAGCCAGAGGAAGCGATTTTGGGAAAGAAATAACAGAAGGCCTGGTGCCGCGCCTCCCAAGAAAGCAAATATGGGCACAACCAGTTCAACCGGTCCAAGCAATCAAAGTCTTGCAGACCCTAAAGGTGGCACCATTCCAGCTTGCTCTACTTGTGGAAGGACTCATTGGGAACAATGCCGTCAAGATACGGGAGCATGCTTTAGATGTGGCCAAGTTGGCCATTTGCTGAGGAATTTTCCAAAGCTCGTTCGCCCCTTTGAACCAGTCCGAAAACCCACAGTACCTGGAGGAGTGAGAAAGGACCAGAAACGCCAAGGAAGAGCTTTTGCCCTAGTACCTGGAAACCCAGAAGTTACTGAGAATGTCATGTCAGGTACACTTTCTAGTTTGTGGTCACTTAGCCCATGTTCTCTTTGACTCCGGTTCAACTCATTCTTTTGTTACACCACACTTTGCTACCAAGTTGACATCAACACCCGAACCCTTAGCATATGTATTGTCTGTGTCTTTTCTTTCTGGTAATTCCGCCCTTAGTACTAATGTGTACAAATCTTGTACTATATCCTTAAAAGGCGAAACCTTACACGTAGACTTGATACCCCTTTGCATTAGTACCTTTGATGTAATCTTAGGAATGGATTGGTTAGCTGCCAACCGTGCCTCTATAGATTGTAAAACCAAAAAGGTCTTCCTCAGGACGCCAAACCAACTCGAGCTTGTCTTCGAAGGAACTGGAGCCTCTCCCCCTCCATGTATTATGTCCTTTATGACAGCCCAACGACTGCTAAGAAAGGGTTGTTGTGGTTGTATCTGTTATGTGATTGATACTCAACAAGAGACCCTCACACTTGATGCAATCCCTGTGGTTCGAGAATTTTCGGATGTATTTCTTGAAGACTTGCCTAGCACCCTAGTTGATCGAGAAATCGAGTTCACCATTGAAACCCAACCTGGTACACAACCAATCTCAAAGACCCCTTACCGCATGTCCATGGCAGAATTGAAAGAACTAAAGACTCAACTCCAAGAACTACTGAACAAAGGCTTTATCCGACCGAGTACCTCACCATGGGGAGCTCCGGTACTGTTCGTAAAGAAGAAAGATGGTACAATGAGGTTATGTATCGACTATCGAGAGCTAAACAAAGTCACCATCAAAAATCGGTACCCCCTGCCACGAATTGACGACTTGTTTGATCAATTGCAAGGCGTCCAAGTGTTCTCAAAAATTGACTTGCGTTCTGGTTACCATCAACTAAAAGTCAAAACGGAAAGCATCGAAAAGACTGCCTTCAGAACCCGTTACGGGCACTACGAGTTCCTCGTCATGCCATTTGGCGTCACCAATGCTCCAGCGGCCTTTATGGACCTCATGAATCGAGTGTTCAAACCCTATCTTGACGAGTTTGTCATTGTCTTCATTGACGACATTCTCATATACTCCAAATCGCCAGAAGATCATGAATACCACTTGCGAAAAGTTCTACAGACATTACGTAATCACAAACTTTATGCCAAGTTGAAGAAATGCGAATTCTGGATCACTAGTGTACATTTCCTCGGTCACGTCATTAACAAAGATGGCATTTCAGTTGATCCCCAAAAGGTTGCAGCAATCGTGGATTGGCCACGACCTACAAACGTATCAGAAATTCGAAGCTTCTTAGGCCTAGCCGGCTATTACCGACGCTTTGTGCAAGATTTCTCGAAGATAGCTTCACCCTTTACCCAGCTAACTCAAAAGAACACACCCTTTGAATGGACGGACAAGCAGGAACGTTGCTTCCAAAAATTGAAGGATAGACTCGTGACGGCTCCGATACTAGCACTCCCCGCCGAAGCAGAAGGGTTTGTAATTTATAGCGATGCCTCATACAATGGTTTGGGTTGCGTTCTTATGCAAAATGGAAAGGTCGTTGCTTATGCCTTCCGCCAACTAAAGACTCACGAAAGGAACTATCCAACTCATGATCTAGAATTAGCTGCGGTGATCTTCGCCTTCAAAATCTGGCGTCATTATCTCTACGGAGTAGCCTGCGAGATCTACACTGATCACAAGAGTCTCAAATATCTGTTTACACAGAAGGAATTAAATATGAGGCAACGACGATGGCTAGAATTTATGAAGGACTACGATATAGAGATACATCATCATCCCGGCAAAGCTAATGTAGTAGCAGACGCATTAAGTCGAAAAACGACCAAAAGTTTGGCATGTACGATCGTTCCCCGCAAGATCCATGGGTTTCTCGCCAACATAATCGTGGAACCCGAGTTGATTGAAGAAATTAGAGCCCGCCAATGTGAAGATAAACTTTTGAAGAAAAAGTACGAGGAGCAAGGAAACACGCCTGATCCTGACTTTACAATAAGCAATGGGATGCTAAAATTTCGAAATTGAATTTGTGTACTCGACCTTCCAGAACTCAAGAAAAGGATATTGGTAGAAGCTCATAGCTCGAGGTTTGCGATCCATCCTGGCAATACGAAGATGTATCACGATCTGAAGGAACACTTCTGGTGGACAAGAATGAAGAAAGACATAGAAAGCCATGTCTCCAAATGCCTGCGTTGTCAACAAGTTAAAACGGAACATCAGAGACCTGCAGGAATGTTGCAACCACTTCTATTCCTGAATGGAAGTGGGAACACATTACTATGGACTTCGTGGTCGGGCTACCGCAATCAGTCTCGAAGAATGATGCAATATGGGTTATAGTGGATCGATTGACGAAGTCAGCACATTTTCTACCAATCAGAATCATGTACTCTCTTTCTAAGTTCGCCACTCTATATATTAAGGAAATCATTCGCTTACACGGCACCCCGGTTTCAATCGTATCCGATAGAGACCCCCGCTTCGTGTCTCATTTCTGGAACAAATTGCAAGAAGCTTTGGGAACCACTCTAAGGTTTAGCACGGCTTATCACCTGCAAACTGATGGGCAATCTGAAAGGACGATCCAGACCTTGGAAGATATGTTACGTTTGTGTATACTAGACCTCAAAGGTAATTGGGATGATCATCTACCTTTAGTGGAGTTCGCGTATAATAATAGCTACCATGCAAGTATTAGAATGGCACCGTACGAGGCACTGTATGGAAGGAGATGTCGATCACCTCTGTGTTGGACGGAAGTCGGAGACAGAAAATTATTGGGCCCCGAGATCGTACAAATAACGAGCGATAAAATTCAACTCATACAACAACGAATTCGCACTGCCTAGAGCCGCCAGAAAAGCTATGCAGATACATAGAGACGAGACTTAGAATATCAAATAGGAGATCATGTGTTCTTTAAAGATCTCACTGACAAAAGGGGTTGTCCGATTTGGTAAGCGAGAAAAGTTAAGACCACGATACATCGGCCCATTCGAGATACTTGAAAAGATTGGTCCTGTAGCATATCGTCTTGTGCTTCCACCCGAACTATCCAATGTCCATAATGTGTTTCACGTTTCGATACTTCGTCGATATCTTCAAGATCCAGAGCATGTTGTCGATCATGAGAACCTAGAAGTTCAAGAAGATCTCTCTTACGAAGAGCAACCTGTACAGATTCTCGATCGTCGTGATCAGATCCTTCGAAATAAGACTATACCCCTCGTAAAGGTCTTATGGAGAAACTATCGTGTCGAAGAAGCAACGTGGGAAACTGAAAGCCAAATGCGAGCCAAATACCCACACATCTTCGAAAACCAAGGTATGTCAAGTTTGGAGACAAACTTCTTTTAAGGAGAGGAGAAATGTGACACCCGAATGTTTTAAATTTACCATTACAATAAATAGAACTTAGAAATTAAAAAAATAATAATAAATAAATAAAATAATAATAATAATAATAATAATAATAATATATATATATACATGTAGTGATAATAATAATAAATAAATGCATAATTTAAGAAATTGAGAATTTTATGATTAAAGAAATACGTTGTGAAACCCTACACATTAAATATTTTAGTAAGTGGTAAGTGGTGATTTTGTCACGACCCAAACCCGGCCCTATGGGTTTAGTACCGTAACCGGCCAGTAATCCGAGATTACCGAAGGCCCGCTTAACAGTAATACAGTAAAACAGAGTACAGGGCCTGGCGGAAGCCAATTCAGTAAATAAGTAATGTCCATTGAGCTGTGACAGGCTGTATGCCAAAAAGATTTTTCATGCATTCACACATTCAGAACAGTACAGTCTATACAAAATTTACAGTCACATAGTATAGGGACCTAATCCCTAGATACAGTACAGTTAGTAGCTGACAGTCTATACAGTAATCCAAAACAGTACGGAGACAGACGGGGGAAAAACATAACGCCCCAAAGCCATAACATGGCAACTCGGAACCTCACAGTGAGGCACATAGGCTGGCTTGACAAAACTGGAGTGTAACCCACGCTCCTAGCTCCGATCTGGTGGCTGAGCACCTACATATATATATAAACAGTGAGCTAAAGCCCAGTGATTAACATAATGTATAAAGAGGTTAAGAATGTAATGTCCTTACGATAATGTAAGCAGTTCATTAAACAGTATTTCAGTCTTTCAGTCAGAACAGTTATTCAGTTATATGTGGTACATCCATTAGCATAACAGTAAACAGTAGGTCTTAAAGACCGAACAGTAATGATGGCCAGTCATTCAGTAAACAGTATGGTTCCACAAGGGAACCGACAGAGATCTCTGTAACAGTACAGTCAGTAACAGTAGGTGCTAAGGATGCCACAGTACAGTTCAGAAATAAAGGACATACATTCATTCAGTAAATAATTACATTTCAGTAAACAGTTCAGTTGCAGTTCCATTCAGTAGACAGTTCAGAAGATAATCAGATAACCATTTTTTGAACATATCTTTATACAATTGTTACTCACAGTGTCCTGGGCTATCAGTAGCTAGCGCGTCTCCTCGGAATGCCAACCCTATACAGTCAACAGATTGAACACACTCTAAGTTTAACAATTGGGAAGTATAATAATTAACTCCCTATTAGGCCTCGGTGTGTTCTACATCTATAGCCTCATTAAGATGTCTTAAACTAGGCCTAAGAATGCCTAGGATGGGATGAGGATGCGAAGATGTATTCAGAAAACATTTTCAGAATTTCAGTAAAACAGAGTCCCGCTCGAGCGCAGGTTTCCCCGCTCGAGCGGACAAGCAAACAAAGGTCCCCGCTCGAGCGGCAATATCCCCGCTCGAGCGTGTCACCCAACACTCCGCTCGAGCGTACATTTCCTCGCTCGAGCGGTCTTATGAACAGTACAAAGTACTGGATGTACGATTTCTCCGCTCGAGCGCGCAACACTCCGCTCGAGCGGACTGTAAAACAGGTCAAAAGTGCTGGGGGCTTGTTTTCCCCGCTCGAGCGCTACTTTCCCCGCTCGAGTGGGAGGCAAAAATCTGGAAAACCCAGGTTTGTGTTCTAAGTTCAAAACCAAGGTTTCAACCACCAAAATCGATCCTCTTGGGCCCATTTTCTGGAAAACTCTTTTAAACACATGGAATAACACGTTTCAAAACTCAATTTAAGAAATCAAGACCCAAGGGTGTTTAATTCAACTCCAAATCAAACCATTTTTCAAGAACAATGCTCAAATAGAACATGCTTGGTTTAAAACCATTTCAAAACTTCAACTCTTGCTTTAAAGAGCTCAATCCTTTCACAACAAGATGAAAACATGGACTTATACATGAATATGAGCTTGCATGTTAACAATATGTCATGAAATCAACTCAAAATGCATCAATGCTAGCATGCATGCATGGAATGAGCTCCAAATCAACATTTTAGAACTAATTCATGGTTCAACTCTCAAATTTAGCATGAATCATGCAAGAACAATGTTAAATACAACAATGAGAGGTTCAATGGTCTACCTCAAGTCTTGAATTAAAGAGAGAAGGAGGCTCAATGTGCAAACTACACTTCAATTCTTCAAGTTGCCTACGCTAAACTCTCAAGAACACTCAAACCTCTCCCTTTCTCTCACTCTAATTTCGGTTTAGACAGGAAATGGCTGAGGAAAAGCTTTGATCAACATGTAATAAAGCCTAATACATTATTCTAAGTGGCCCACTAAGAGTGGCAATATGGTAATTAAGTCAACTTTGCATTTTATCAATATTTTATCTAGTTTAATCATACCTAATCACTTTTCAGATAACTATACTATGAAATCACATAAATTATGACGGTCTTAAAATGCTAATCAGTTCCTGATTCGGCCGTCGATAAGGCCTTCAAGTAGCAGTTAAAACACAAAACATGAACAGATAATCAAATAGATCAAACAGATAGAAATGCAATACAATAGGCATACTTGATCAATTCAGTTCCAGTGTCAGTCAGTCGGTTCAGTAATTCATTCAGTTCACTTATCAGTCATAATTAGTTCAGTTTATCGGTAATCAGTGCTTATTCGGTAAACAGTGACGAGGGTTGTTACAGATTTATAGTTGGGTAGTGAGATTTTTTAGACATGAACCTAACTTATAGTCATATATAAATTTAGGAGTCATCGTGAATTACCAAAGAAGGTAATAACTTTTCCTAAGTCCTAAGAGAGCCGAATGGTCCATGGTCAAAGTAAAAAAAATCAAACAAGTTAATAAAGAATTAGATAAGGGTGGACTGGAGTGATCAGTAAGATTTTCACGCATCAATATACGGAACTTTCCGTATACTTGTCACCCGCGAATTACTTCCTATAAATAGAGAAGAATGGCATCATGTTTAAGGCAACGGAAATAGAAAGAAGAAAAGAGAACGGCACGGGTGAGGATCTTGAGTGGTGGAAATAAAGAAATTAATTTAAGGTGAGTTATATTATACCTTGAGTCTCCAAAATGTATTTTACTTACGTTTTGACTTACCAAAATCTATTTTATACAAGTTATGTTTTATTAGTATATTAATAAAAGTTATGTTTTATAAATGTTTCAGTTACGTGGATTATTTTCTGAACCCTATTTGCCTAAAAGGAAACCCATGGATATGTTTGTTTTTATTTTAAAGAATATGTGATTATGACCTTATAAACAATTATGTTGTGTAAGTACCACCACGGGAGTCCCACGCCTTGGGGGACTTAAATAACCATTGGCCCCTGTTTGACCACTTTGTGGTCCCCTGTTTGTCATGGATCCATTGACCCCTGTAGTGATTGTCACTTAGTGACGCCTGTTCTGTTCCATTATGTACCGTGGTTATAGTTAATTATTTCAGTTTCTGGCACTTAATTAATTTGTGTATTCAACTCAAATTATGTTAATGTTTTAATGTTTTAGCTTAAATAAATATCCATGGCTATTTTGTGCCCCTACACTCGCAGTATAATATTTCTCACTCTGCTATGTGCTTATAGCTGTTACCCCTTTCAGGTGACGAGGTTTAGCGGATCAAGATGGAAAATGAATCGCTATGTTGTTTTGTTTTTTTTTAGATTTCTATCTTTTTATTAACAGACTCTTGTAATACAAAGAAGTTCAAATGACTATGTTTTGTTTCCTTTTAAATAAACAGTTGGTACCCAAATATTTTATTTAATTTATCCGCTTGCGTTGCAGAATAATCCGAATTATTTTATGTTTATCTTGTTATGGCACCGAGCCTTTGGGTACCGGGTTTGGGTCGCGACAGTATATTGTTGAATGTAAATGTAAAAACTCCACCAACTCCACCAACTTCACCTACCACAAACTCCACCAACTCCACAAGCAAGTGCTCCACAAGCAAGTGCTCCATTTAGGTTAATCCTCCATTAATTTAATTACTCCATTGTACCAATTCTCTCTATAAAAGAGAGTTCATTCTCTCCATTGTAAAAACACAAAAATATAGATCAATCAATCAATAATACATTATTTTCTTTCTCTATACATTAAAATCCTACATGGTATCAGAGCGGGTTTAGCACCTAGTATTTTTCGCTTCACCGGCGGGCGGCAACCTCGCCTTGGCCGCCCGCCGGACCTCAACCTACTTCACTTGGTTTCTTTTCTTCAAACACCGGTTCCTCAGCCGTACAGCATCCATTGCTTCAGCTGCCTCTTCAGCAGCAACTTCAGGTTCCTCAACATCTTCCTAGTAGACGCCTGTGAATTCTTCAGCTGCTTTGAATCTGTGGGCTGTTTCCATGAACTCTGTCTAGGTATCAGAAAAGCAATAGTAGCCGAAATTCAGAACCCAATTCTACTGGTATTGCTGCTTTAAAACCATCACCTTTAGTTGTCTTAGATGATGAGGCAACCTCAGAACTCTAACTCCCACCTGGAAATGGACTTGGTGTCAGCCCATCAGCAGGAAATTTTGCGCCTATGTCCCTTGGTACTAGTCCTTCGCAATTTACTCCTCCAAGCTCCTATAGTCAGGTTACTGCTGGTTCTCCAGGACATTATGGTCCAACTTCCCATGCAAGAGGCAGTCATGGATCACCTTTAGGAAAGGTTGCTGCAGTCAGCCAGTTCAATAGAAGAAAAAGTTGGGGGTATTCTGGAGGTTTGCAGTCTCAGGAGAGTTCATCATCTCCTCATTGGCAAGGGCAAGTAACTGATGGCACCAGCTCTGGCCAAGCTGAGGGAAACTCTCCAGTACTTGGTGGTTCTCCGTTGCATCTGCAGTCTAACTCAAATGCTCCAAGTTGGAAGCAGCAACGAGGATGCAATGGAATCACTGCTGGTTACTCTGCAGCTCATAAAATTCCAGGTTCATTAACACTTCCAAATATGCAACTCTCTCAGCCTATGGAAGCTGCTTATGACAAGCCGGAGGCAAGTCTCTCGCTGCTGATCCGGGGTTGGGATCCCAACTATAGTGAAGAACTTCTTTTGCAAGAGGATGGTTCAGATGTGAGTTGCATGGCCACTGAGTTCACCAAGGGGTTGCAACTAGGTCAAGCTTTGGTTCCCCCAGAATCATCAGTTTGTGTTAGAAGATCTAACCGCATCTCCAGCACAAGTTTTAGTGTATCAACACAAAGGCCAAATGGACCCATTCAAGCATTTTCAATTGGAGAAGTGGACAGTCGTCATTCAGGTCATGATCTGCATGGTGGGTGTGCCGGTCCCATGTCAAAGCCTTCACATTTCATCCCCCACTTGCCACAAAGTTCTCCAAGTCGTTTGGGGCAGCAATCTGTTCAGCGGTTCAATCATGGGAGATCATCCACAACTGTTCGTGGCAGTGAATGGAATCCTGTTAAGGTTCAGCCACCTCCTTCCAACTTTAACTCTGGGGCTCCTCTTTCACCAGGAAATAGCTTATTCAGCAATGCCACTGGCTCACCATGGGGGTGTAGGGGCAACCATCCTGTCGCCAACATTCCACCAACATCCCGTGGAAGAAAAGATGGAAGGATTGCATAATGCTGCAAATAGCTTTGATTTCTTCTCCAAGAATTGGAATACTCAGAAAAAGAAATCTGGGTCATCCAAAAGAGAAAGCAATTGCAGTAATGTCACCAACCTTATTTTATTCATGCCGGGGATCAAACCCGATCACCATTTTACACACAAAAAAAAAAAAAAAACCAACAACAACAAAACAATCACAACCCATAACCACCACAAACAACTGGCCTCACTTCTTCGCCTCTTCAGCTGTTCTCTTCTTTTTGCCTTTGTCTTGGGCCTCCCTTGCCGGTGCTGCCTCCGTGTTTCCCACGCCGCCGAGCACGTTCACTTCCCGTTGCTCCTCAACCGTCACATATGGCGGACCTCCAAATCTGAGCATCACAGTGGTCTTCCGCTTCAGTTCCTTATTTTCTGCCTTCAGCATACATATCTCTGCTCGGGCATCCGTATACATGCTCTGGAGCAGAGCCAGTTGGGCTTTTACCTGCTGCACCTCATTTGTTCTACTCTGAAGCCGGTGCGACAGGTTGTTGACCGCCGTCATTGTCTCAACACATGACTTCAATGTGTAATAATTCGCCTCAATATCCGATTGTGCAGCCATTCTTTGCTCCACAGACAGCATCGGAAAGTTCAAAGGCGCAAAACCAGGGGGGCTTGGTTGAGGTTCAAGGGCTATATTCTGAGTTGTGGCCTCGTTGAGGTCGGGAAAGAGAGTAAGACCACGAGACGAAGAGGCTATGTTCTGGGTAACGGGGCGGGAAGAAGAAGCCATTTTCAGAGCAACAGCGTGTTACAGAGTATCTCTCTCAGAAGTGTTACAGAGAGAACGAAGAGTTTTCAGTTGGTTTGTTCTGCATCAGCGGCTGCCTCGCCTTGGTTTAAATAGGCAAGGCAGACACGCGTATCACGCGCCTCCCAACGCCAGACGACAAATCGGCGCGCCTTTTGATGGCTGTCGGGCACATCTTTTGATGGCGCGCCTTTTGATGGCACGCCTTTTGATGGCACGCCTTTTGATGAGATTGGGCACGCCTTTTGAGGGTGCGACTTTTGTGGGTCCGACAAGACTCTGTAAACTGTCCCGACTTTGATTCCGGTTAGCTCTTATATGGGTCTGACAAGACTCTGTAAACTGTCCCGACATTGATTCCGGTTAGCTTCTATATGGGTCCGACAAGACTCTGTAAACTGTCCCGACTTTGATTCCGGTTAGCTCTTATATGGGTCCGACAAGACTCTGTAAACTGTCCCGACATTGATTCCGGTTAGCTCCTATATGGGTCCGACAAGACTCGGCAAACTGTTCCGACATTGATTTCGGTTCTCTGCTACAACGGTTCGACACAGCCATATAGTGTCTTCTACAACGGTCCAACATGACCCCGTAAACTGTTTTCTACATCGGTCCAATATGACCTATAAACTATCTTCTACAACGGTCCGACATGACCCCATAAACTGTCTTCTACATCGGTCTGACACGACCATACAGTGTCTCCTATCCACTTTTATTTTATTTGTCAGATTTATTTTTCCTGTTTTGTTACTCTCTCCAAACTCAAGTTGGTTAGTTCCTAACCCCCTTGAGTTTGAGGGGGGCTGTTGAATGTAAATGTAAAAACTCCACCAACTCCACCAACTTCACCTACCACAAACTCCACCAACTCCACAAGCAAGTGCTCCACAAGCAAGTGCTCCATTTAGGTTAATGCTCCATTAATTTAATTACTCCATTGTACCCATTCTCTCTATAAAAGAGAGTTCATTCTCTCCATTGTAAAAACACAAAAATATAGATCAATCAATCAATAATACATTATTTTCTTTCTCTATACATTAAAATCCTACATATATATATATAATCTGTAGCTATAAAAATTATAGTACTTCTGAAAATCAAAACCCCTCAAAAATCCAAAACAAAAACCTAAATTAATTTAAATAACATAATTTATATCAAAAATTAATGTATATATATAATTTGTAGCTATATATGTTGGGAATATGGTACAAGAATATAATCTGTAGCTATATATATGTATATAATCTGTAACTATATATATATAATCTTCTTTGATTTCTCTCCAAATTATAATATGTAGCTATAATCTTCGTTGATGATGACGCTCACCAAAAGCATCAACGAAGGAGAGGTATAGAAAAATGATTAGAAGCTAATTTGAGCACAAACTCACCTAAAAAAAAAAAAAAAACACAAACAAACAACCTTCTTAGATCTGCAGGTTTCTCTCTAGCTTCCAAGACTCTTCGACTGCATTTGAACGTAGCGAGGTCTACCACCGGACATCAACTGCTCGGACGCCACTGATTCCGATCACGAAGCTATCAGAGTCAATATACACAACACAACACAACACAAATCTATCCATATAGAGAGAGAAAATAGCTCGAAAGCCATTGATTTCGATCACAAACATAAGGTAGTGAACGAGGTTCCCACCCACATAAACTTATGATTTTTTGTGCCTGCAAATGTTTCAAAACATCATAAATCTTAATAAAATATACAACGTCGTTGAGAACTCATCAAAAGCATCTGAAATCAGCTCATCTAACAGAAATAGGAAAATAATTTGAAGACTGTCACTTGTGATGAAAGGTTGACATAAAAAACTGTACTTATTCAGTCAAAGTGATGTACATTACCAACAACAATAACAACACACACACACACACGGAGAACTTGATTTGCAGGGCTGTTGGAAGTGAAAATGGTAAGGTTAGATATATATATATATATATATCAAGGCAAATTGGTCTTTTTACGTTTGCCATTAACGGTGTTAACGGTGCACATCACTTCATTAACCACAGGGGGTTATGCGGTGATATTCGAACGTCAGAGGGATAATTTGCAAATGGCCCAAACCATAGGGGGGTAAAGTGAAGTTTACCTTTGAAATAAATTGAGATAAATCCGTAAATTCAAAATCAAAATTGAGTTAATTGAAACTACAAGGACTAAAATTCAAGAAACTTTATCATTGTACAGGAGAGTAATTTGAAAATTTATTTTTCCTATTAATTCATATAAAGTCGTTGATCAATTTTGTACATGTGGCAAGTACAATTAAAAAAACATGTTATATTGAGTTTAATTTATTTGTTTTTATTTATTTTGTGCATTTTAAAAATTTTGAAAATATATTGGCATTTTTTCTTTTTCCAAAAAATGCCATTAGATTGCTTGAAAAAGTTTTTGGCTTAGTGGCATTTATCAAAATGCTATAAAATATTTGTTTATGACACTTTTCACTTAATGCCATAAAAAATAACTTGCACCTACCTAGTTTAGTGTCATTTTTAAAAAAATGTCATTGCTACTAAAGTTGAGTGGCATCTGTTGATAAATGTTGTTAAAACAATTTCTTGTGTCATTCATTTATAAAATGCCATAAAATTGATGTTATTAAATCACATTTTTATTATAGTGATGTGACATTTCTTTATTGAAATGCCAATAGAGCCTTTTATGTTTGTGATTCTGTGGCATTTTTCTAAAACGTGTCACCAAATATTATTTTTGTGACGTTTTCTAAATACATGTCACTAGTGTAGTGTCACTAAAGTGTGTTTTTGTTGTAGCGGAAGATTTATCAGACGGTGTGGAAAAAAAAATGTTCTTGTGTGTTTAGGCCTCGTTTGGGAATATGCTAATTTAGTAATTTTTTGGCTATTTGGCTAAAATATAAGCTAAAAAAAACTAGTATGTTTGAAATGACTTTTTGACTTTTTACGAAAAGATGTGCAAAAAGTAGAGAGAAAAGAGAATCTTTGACATTTTGATATGAGTTATTGGCTTTTTAGTAACTTTTTGACTTTTTGGGTAAACCGGCCTGTTGCCAAACGAGGCCTAACTAATTGTGTTTTCTCATCCATTTTCTTATTGTGGGTGTTGAAGATTTATCCCACGGTGAGAAAAAAAATATTATTGTATTTTTTTAACTGATTGTGTTTTTTTTATACTCCTTTTTTATCACATGATGGGGAAAAAAATTTGTGATTTAGTTTTTTAAATGACTCTATTTTCTTATTGTAAGTGTTGAAGATTTATCATAGGCTGAGAAAAAAAATATGATTGTATTTTTTTATCTGACTGTTTTTTTACAATCCGTTTTAATAATACGGTGATTTTTTTTTTAACTAATTATGTTTTTTTACACTCCTTTTTGAACACATGATGGGAAAAAAATTGTGATTGAGTTTTTTAAACTCATTGTATTTTTTGAAAAAAAATAAATAAATGAAAACGATTGTGTTTTTTAACCATTCATGTTTAGATGAATGACCAAAGATCTTTGAATTGAATTTGACAAAAAATTTATAACTAAAATCCCTTAGCAAGGAATTTGACAAAGAAATTTGTATATTATTTCAATTGTTAGTCTATCATACAGATTACTCCCAGCCTTTCTAAAGGGTCTAATTATCACAGTAACTTTAATACAGATTACTATCCTTTGTCTTTTCCTTAACTTTGATCACGGGTATTAGACAAACAAACAATGTGTTTGATTGGGGGAATTTGGGAAGGGATTTGAAAAGGAAAAGGGAAAAAGTAGGTGAAATGTGAATAAAATATACTTATATTTCACATAGTTTCATACATATTTTTCTTTTCTTTTTTTCAAATCTCTCCCCAAATCCATCAACCAAACACATCATTAAAATGCTAAATGCTAAATGCTAAATTGTAGAGCATCTGCTATATATGTATGTATATATATTAAAGAAAACCTTTAGACATGCTTTGCCTAATATATTCTAGAGTATCTGTCTTACATAATAAAGAGAAACACGGTAATTGTATTTTTTTACACTCTATTTTGATCACATGGTGAGGGGAAAAAAAAATTGTGATTGTATTTTTTAACTTACATTTTAAATGACATTCTTAATATGAACGATTATTTTACAATACTGATTGTGCTTTTATACATTCTGTTTTGAGAAGATGGTAAGAAAAAATATATGATGTTTATGTTTTTCAATTGATTGTATCTTTTTAAATTTCATTTTAATTTGACAATGAGAAAAAAAATGTGCTTGTGTTTTTTAACTGATTGTGTTTTTTTACACTTTATTTTAATAACACAATGACAAAAAAAAATTTGTGATTGTGTTTTTCAACTGATTGTGTTTTTTGAAAAAGAAAAATAACTGATTGTATTTTTTTATCTAACACGTTTGGATGGATGACAAAGTAAAATATGTGCGAGATATTCTTAAATAAAAATAACTGATTGTGTTTTTTGAAAAAGAAAAATAATTGAGTGTGATTTTTTTTACCTAACCTGTTTGGATGGATGACAAAGTAAAACTTGTGCGAGACATTCTTGAAAGAAAAATAACTGATTGTGTTTTTTGTAAAAGAAAAATAACCGAGTACGGTTTTTTTTTTTTTTTTTTTCTTTGTATATTTTAAGTGACATTCTTAATATTATAAATATTTTATAGTACTGATGTGTCATGAGTTTCACTAACTGTGTCCATAGTTGCTAATGCAGCCAATTTATGTTATAAAGCTACGATATAGATATAAATTATTTATATTATGATATGAGTTTGATTTATGCTTTTGGTTAATTTTGTTTGTCTACAATTAATTTGTCATTCTTTAAAACTTATTCAGTCAAGTAATAAATTATTTAACAATCTATTTTACAATATAAACATAAACTAGTATATCACCCGTACTATTCACGGGATTAGATTTAAAAAAACTATTTATAATTATGTCAAACATATTTTAAAATTGTTAGTATAAAATCTACGTAATTATGAAACAAAATGATGGGATTTGTGTGCTTGGTAATTGTTAGGTTTTTTTTTACTTTAATTAACTAACCAATAGATTTTTTTTTTTTTTGACATTTTAAATTTTGAAAATCAAGAAATTTAGTTTGAGAAACTCTTACATCCCTTCTCATTAGAAACCCAATTTTCCTTAATAAAAAAAACACTCATTTTACTGTAATTCAGTTTGATTGATACTTTTAGATCAAAAAATTATCCCTAGCTATAAATGGATACCAATAGAGATACTTGTGTTTTTATCTTTTCTGTTAAAAAAGGATACCAATGGATCTACTTTTCTTTCATTTTTTCCCTTTTATTGTAATTGTTGCACTGATCATATTCTACCTTATGATTTATTTTTTTGAGAGCAAAACAAAGATGCTTCTATATTGCTGACCTTTGTTTCTTTTTTTTACTTTACACTTCAATTATTGTATTGATGATATTCTACCTTTTAATTTATTAAATATTCATTTCAAATTTATTACAATAACTTTTTTACTCTATGGGATGTATTTGTAACAATTGATGGCATGTAACTATATCATACTCTAAAGAATGATAATATTTTATTTGGCACTAGATTAATAGTTAAAGATTATCATGATAAGATTGTTTTTCATTGACTTTTATAATATCTATATGCATATACAGATCTTGATATCGATAAATTATTTTTTTATCAACTTCTAAAAAAATTCCTTAGTCTAATTTTTGGAGTGTTACGTTTGAAAAAAATATATCAAGAAATTTTTTTAGAACATTATATTTGAGTGTTACATTAGAGTGAACGTGATCCAAAAATTAGATCCAATTTCCCTAAGATGGCATCTTACAATGAGAAAGGGTAGAAGCGTCCCTAAATCATACCAAAATTTAAAATAAAATCTCATAGTAAAATTATCAAAACAAACAAAACTTATTAATATATTAAAAAATTTATAGGACAGATTAGAGTAGCTCATTTCCATATATAACTTTGTGATAATAACAATCAAAGGCCTTGTTTGGGCAGTTGGCTATTTTAATAGATTATTTTAATTTTTGACTATTTTTATAGGTTAAAATTTTTGTGTTTAGAAAGATGGTTGGATTCTTTTATAGTTATATTTGATGTTTATGTAAGAAAAAGTGAAATGATTATAGATTTGATATGATATTTTATTTTATTAACTATTTTAACTTATTTTATCTTTTTTATTTTTATTTTTATTTTAATTTTAATTTTATTTTTATTTTTATTGTAAATTTTAACCTAAAAAATCAAATTTTAACTCAACAATGATAGAGACCACTAAATGTTATGCTCTAAACTAGCACTAATGAGTTGACATCCATTAAAAAAAAATAAAATAAAAATAGCACAATAACACTATGACAGTGAATAAAATCTATTATTACATCATTAATAATAGCACTAATTAATACTGTCGGTCATTTTATTTTTAACCTTTGCCCAGCATGGCCAACATGTTTAAAGATAACGACCAACGCGCCACATGCTTTTCTATGGTACTATTTGAATATTATTGGATGGGATGGGCTTCTCTAATCCTCTTTGTGAAATGAATCGTATTGTTAAGTTTGTGGGGGCTATTGTGGGCTCTATTTTAATAATTCGAATCGTTCAATATATAAAATTCATTAAGTACTTCATTTCTAAAAAAAAATTAAATTGATCGAATATTTATAACCCGTTGATCGGAATAAATTATTGTCAATAGTAAATATGATTTTAAAAATAAATTATTAATCAAAATGAGTACCGATCAAGGTTTTCGATATTCCAATCAATGTGATTTTTTGTAGAAATGAAGTACTCAATGAATTTTACATATTCAACAGTTCAAATTATCAAAATAAAACCCGTGATAAATCTCACATATCTAAGGGTATGCTCTATTTCACTTTGTGAATTAAAGAGAAGCCCATGCCCTTATTTGATAGTGTTTGGATAAGTCTACACGAGGCACAACGAGGCACCAACGAATCACTCTTTTTGAATTTTTAGTGATAATGCAATTGCTACTTTTCAGTGATGGTGCAATCGCTTTTTCAATAATATTGGGACCCCTTTTGGAGAGATCTCCGTCACCCTTTTTTTTTATCAGTAAAGAAAAATTTCATTAATCAATATAAAATTAAAGGTACAAGAAGATGAAATTATACTGAGAGAAATTTAGAAAGTACAAAATACCCCTACTATTGCTATTCGCAACCATACAACCAACCCCTTGGCCTCACGATTTTTTTTTTTTTTTTTTTAAACAGAAAAGTTAAGAAGGACTTAACAGAAAATAAAATCCATGATTCCCCACAAAATCAACCCACCAAAACAATAAACTTTTCTAACACCCAAACTGGAACCCAAATACACTCCCAAATCCCACACTACCCAAGACCCACGCTGCATACACCCCTGCTGCACAAACCCGCTTGCTGCACACACCTGCTGCACACCTACTGCACACACCCACGCCTGTTGCACCTGCTGCACACACCCACGCCTATGTTGCTGCACTCCCAAGGCCAACCACCCACACCTGAGCTGCTGCACTCCCAAGGCTACACAACGGAAAACTCCATAGCCAACTTATACACCACACCGGAAAACTCCACACCGGCTCTGCAACTCCCAGCTCCCAACACCCCAGCTGAAGACTCCATACTACCATCGCAAACACCACACCTATACTGCTACGACACCCAAAACCCACCCCTATTCTGCTAATCCGGCCGAGAAAACACCCACGCCACTGCAGATCCAACACCGGAAAACACCCACACCAGCTCCAACATAATCCGCCGAAGACACCCACTGTAGATCATCACTCCACGCCACAGCTGCTGCAACTCCCGAACCCACACCAATGCTGCAGCTCCCAAATCCACCTCCATGCTACTAAACCACCGCCTATGCAGCTCCCGAACCCACCCCTATTCTTCTTCTTTCTCACACCCACTGCAGATCCAAAGCACCGACCAACATCCGCCCAACCACCCACTGCAGATCCAAACCAACTAGCAGTGCTTCGTCCTACTCCAGATCTCCTTCTTACACCCCTCAAACTCCCACACGAAGAGGAACGCTCGAATGAAACCAGACAGATCTGAATCAACTCCGACACCCATGTTTCCGCCCAAACAAAGCATCGATACTTCTCCAATATCTGAACCAGAGTTCACCCCTCAAGTTCCTACTCGCAAAAGAGCGCTCGAGTGAAGAATCAGCTATAACAGACCCGAAACACCAAGACCATAATGGGAGTTCACCCTTCAAGCTTCTATCGCAGCACACAAAACACAACACACCTAGGTGGAAAGATAATGGGAGAATCAGGTTTATTAAGGAAAAACAACAGACAAGCACGGAAAAAAAAAATAGCCCAGCCGACCGCCATAGCCAAAGGCGGCGGCCGGCCAACCCAAAGAGAGACCCGGGGAGGAGGTTTTTAGAGAGAGGGAGAGAGAACTAGGACATATTCTAGATCTCCGTCACCCTTATAGTGATGTAGATTAATAATGTGTTTATATTATTTATTTATTTATTTATTTTAATTGAATCTATCACAAGTGAGTAAAAATTATAAAGATGATATTTTATGGGAATCTGAATCATTACTGATAACTTTTTAGTAATTGTACAACTGTTATTTTAAGTGACAATTATTTATTTATTATTATTATTTTTTTTTGTTGTCTTCTCTGTCTCCCATGTTCTGAGGCGCGCATTGTTTTGTAAGCACGTAGGGGCTCACTTCAATGACTAAGGTACTTAGGTGGGTTTCGTTTTCAATTCAAATCATGATTGCGATTAAAAAAAATTATTATTTTTTAATTCATAATTAAATATATAATTCAAAACTAAATTTGTAAACTCTTTTTAAAATTTATAACAATTTTTTTAAAAAAATTTATTTAAAAAAATTCAAAAAAACTATTTTTTATTTTATTCTTTAAAATTATTTTTTTGAAAAAATATTTTTTTATTTTAATTTTTGAAGAAAAATATTTTTATTTTTTTATTTCTCAAAATAAATATTTTGTTATTTTTTTAAATATTGGCCAAATAATTTGTTATAATTTAGATATCTATGTGCGATCCAAAATTTTAAAAAATTTAAAAGAAATTTTTTTTAAAAAAAATAATAAATATTCAAAAAATTTTGAAAAATATTTTTAAAATATTTTTAAAAACAAGATAAAATATTTAAAATAAAATTATATATTTAAAATAAAAATAATAATTTAAATTTTTTTTTAAATATTTAGAAAAAAAATATTTAAAAAAATACAGTGCATAAATATAGTAAATACAGTGCACATTAAAATAAATAAAAAACATTTACAATAAAAAATATTTATCCTAAAAAATAAAATTAAGAATTTTTAAAAATATTTAAAAAACATAATTTTTTAAAAATATAATTCAAAGTCAAATCATGATTAAAAAACTAGACCAAACAGAGTCTAAATCTCAGGGAACTAAAATTCCAGAGGTCACTCTTGAATCTTGCCATGCATAGAGGGGGTGACTCCAAGAACTAAATCTAGAGGTCACCCTTATGTCTTGACATTAGGTATAATTCGTTCAGATCTGAATGGTTTATCTTATCAATCATATGTGTTACCGCTCAGATGACTGAGATCTCAAAATTTATACCCCAAGATCTTATTAGTCGACCACACTCCTCGGATGGAGTAGGTCTTTTCAATTTAAAAAAAAAAAAAAAATTAACAATCACTCAGCCGTGTTATAAATAGGATAAAAGAAATAAATTATATATATATATATATATATATTATTAAAATCAACTAATTTTTTGTTTAAATTTAAATTTTACATTATATGATTTACCTTATATGTTTTATATTAAGGAGATTGATCAGTAAGTCTCATATTTTGGATTTATAATTTATATAGTCTTATATTTTTTATTCTGATCAATTTAGTCATTTTGAATGTGTAATTACTCATTTGCTCACCACATTGGAGTATCACATTTGAAAAAAGTACATTAAAAAGTTTTTTTTAGTATCATACCATACCCATCACATTAGAGTATCGCATTTGAAAAAAGTATACTAAAAAGTTTTAAATTTTTTGAAGTGTCACATCATACCCGTCACATTGGAGAGTCACATGTCACATTTAGAAAAAGTATACTAAGAAGTTTTAATTTTTTTATAGTATTACATCATAGTTTTTAATTTTTTTGGAGTGTCACATCATATACCACGTTAGAGTATCACATGTTACATTTGAAAAAAATACACTAAACAGTTTTTAGTTTTTTTTTTGGAGTATCACATCAGACCCACCATGTTGGAGTGTCACATCACATGTTACATTTAGGAAAAGTACACTAAGGAGTTTTTAGTTTTTTTACAGTGTCACATTAATACTCGCCACATTAGAGTGCCACATCATACCTACCACATTAATAAAATGGTATAGTTGTCTACCAAAATACTGCCAAAATAAAAAATAGAACCACATGGAAAGGAACTCTTTACTAATAGGATTTAACAGATCAATAGAAAAAAATTGGAACTAATTGGAATACTTGTTTGTGAGATAAGATTTATTGGTAAATATCCCTTTAATTGGGCTATTAGGTACAATATTTTCTTTTAACAAGTTTTTCTTTTTTGATTAGATACAATATTAACATTGTAATAAAAAATAATACTGGTTCAATAAATCTCACTATTCACAATAAATAGGTAGAGTTTATCTTGCGATGTCAACCAACATATTTGAAGAATATGAGATCAAATATACAAAACTATAAAACTTATTATAAATAACTTATTTCTACCTTTTCAAACACAGGCGGTGTTTGGGAACAAATTTTTGGGGGGTTTTTTTTTTTTTTTTCCACTAAAATACAAATTGGTTACAAAATTAGAAAAACAAATCCAAACAAAACATCACATCAAACCCCATAATCATTTCACTTTTTCTCTCACAAACATCACATCCAACCACAAAAAAACCCAACTATCTTCCCAAACACAAAAAAAAAAAATTTCTCCAATAATATCCTACAACTAAAAAAACCTATAAAAAAAAACCATTTCCCAAACACCTACACAATGTTATAATTCAAAAAATTTACAAGATATAGAGTTAGAATGATTAAAGATTATATTGCGTCATACCAAGACCGTACCTATGCATTTATCATAACTATAGCAACAATGCTACGTCAAATATATTGTGCACGTGTGTTACCTTTGTCTTAAATATAAATTGGTCTGAAGAATCTCTATACCTTTTAGAAAGTAATATATATATATATATATATAGAATACGAAATAACATTTTTACTTTATAATATTTTATAAATGCATAATATATGTGTTTTTCATCAATTATAATATTAACCATCATGTTGCCAATACAAGAATGCTGATAGAAACCCACAACAATTTAGATTTTAGTTATAATATATTTTATTTATTCAGTGAATTTTGAACAAATGTAATAAATTTTTATTTTTATTACTTTAATTATGAAATGTCAACATTTTCTTTCATAATTATGTATATTTTATGCTAACAATTTAAAAATATGTTTCACATAAACATAAATAATTTTTTTAAATCTAATCTTGTACATAGTACATGTGATATGCTAATTTATTATACATTAAAATGCTCATTTTATTTCTTTTTCTTTTTGAAAAAAAAAAAGAAAAAAAGTCTAACAACCTCAAATTTTTTGGTTATAGTATTATACAAATCTAAAAAAAAAAAAAAAAAAAAAAAATTATCTTGAATAATATATCCATCAGTTTTATAATTTTAAAAATAAAGTTCTATCTATGAATGTAATCGGTTTGGTATGGTCAATATTTAGGTAAAAAAATTTACCGAATCGATAATGTCGGTTTTATTATATTGAGTATCGACACAGACTGCTTCTCCCATAATACCACACTGAACCACACCAATTGAAACAGTTCGATTTGGTGTAATCAGCTTAGCATCCGTCAAGTTTAAGCCATTTTTTAATATAGTCACTCATTTATATAAAAATATTGAATTAGCCATTTGTTAATCATTTCAAACATATCATATCCATCAATTTAATAAATATTTTGTAATTTCTAGATTAACAAAAATACAAACAAAAACTAATAATAAATGCTAAGGCTTCATGAATAGTGAGTTAGAGTTAAGATTATATATAATAAGGGTATACTAATTTAGGTTATAGGGATGATAAGGTTAATTAATTGAGATTAATAATTTATTATACTTATTAATATTATTATATTATTAAATTATATATTACAAATACAATATATGTTGAAGCGGTCCGTTTTAGTTTAGTTCAGTGCATAAGGTGCTTAAATCGATATCGAATCGAAAATCGAAAAAAAATAAATCAAATTTAAAAACTGCACAGACTAATTCTTGTTAAAAAAAATAGACAAAATATGGTTCAATTCAATCGATTTGGTCAATTTTTTCGATTTTTTTTACATCCTTAGATATATTCATCGGTTGCATTTCTCAAACATGCAAAAATTTTCTAAAGGGAAAATATCACATCAGTTCTATTTGGAAAAAATAATTATCAATAAGTGATAAATTTTATGATATTAATAATTAAAATTATAATTTTTTTCATAAATTGGGAATTATTTTTTCAAATTATTTCTGATTTGTAATTTGCCCTTTTCAAAACATCTTGGTTAGTAGTTACTGTCCTTAACAAAATTCAAAAAATATGAATCTTATTAACTTGTGTACTAAATACGCATGTTAAAAGAGTTTGTCATCAATAATTCCCAACTCCTTTAACATGCTTCCTAATTTTGCTATAAAAACTTATTCAAATCAAATCATCCTATTATAGACAATTTACTTACGGGTTATGTCTTTTGCAAGTTATGGCATTTGTTGGATTGATTATCACAAATTTTAGAGTCATAATTAAAAAAATTGAGTTATAATTAAACACTTTATAAAATATAACTAAACATCTTTTGATCATAATTAAATCTTTTTAAGACCATAATGAAAAATAATTGAATCATAATTAAATATTATATAAGGTATAATTGAAAATTTTTTAACTCATAACTAAAATAATATTATAACTAATATCATAATAAATCATAACTAACACCATAACTTATATAACTAAGTCATAACTAATACTGTAATAAGTAATAACTAAATGTCACTATAATAAGTAACATTATAATTAGAGATATAATACCCACCCCAAAAGAGGAGTGTATAGTAAAATTTTTCTTTGCTTTATTACTCCCAAAAAATATTGACCGACTCTTACATAACATAAATAATAAATGAGGCCACATGTGTCATTGGACCATTGTCCACATTGAAAACAAAAAAAAGTTAGAGAACTCAAAAGTTTTATTAAAATTTTTACTAAATGTCTTACATAAGTGTGAGACTCACATCATGTAGGTTTTATGTGTGTTTCACACCTACGTGAGACATTTGGTAGAAATTTTAGTAAAAATTTTAGTACCTCTAGTATTTTTGAAACAAAAAAGACTTTAATGGAGACAAATAGGGCACACAAGTGAAGAAAAAAAAATGTAATTACATATCAGTGTACATTTAAAAAAATATTTACATATAAATGATAAATTTTATAAATATTAAAAAATAAAATTATAAAATGTTTCATGATTTTATAATTAGTTTTTGACAAAATCTCTCATATGTAATTTCTCAAAAAAGAAATAATAATAGAGAAAATTACAAATTAGGTTTCATTTTCAAAAATAATTATATATTTATGAAAAAAATTATAACTTTAATAATTAAAACTTAAATACTTTATTATGAATTTGAAAATTTTTTTTTCAACCATACACTGATGGATTATTTCCCCATAATAATAAAGTACACACGCATTCCATTCACCCTTGAAACAAAGGGAAAAATACTAATAGTGGTATTATTAAAAGAAACATAGCTGAGAGCAAGTGGTGTTATTATGCCTGCCTATGCCTTGTTTTTTTTTTCCTTTGACATTCTCAATATATTAGTGTTATTAGTGATCTTTTTTTTTTTAGTGATATGAATCATTGTTGTTATTAAAAAGTTACGAGTGAAATACTAATCAGTGTGTTTGGTTTGAGTTTTTTGGATTAAGTTTTTTGAAAATTGAGTTTTTTGGTTTTCGTATTTTTTTTTTTAGTGAATTTGTTTAAAATTTTAAAATTTTTTTTTACTTTTTTAAATGCACTTTATACTTAGATGTATTTAAAAAGTAAAAAAATTGTGAAAAAATATTTTAAAAATTTAATAAATAAATAAAAATACAAAAAATGCACTGAATTCTCATTTTATTTTTTTTTGTATTTTTGGTATTTAGTGAATTTTTAAAAGGTTTTTTTCACAATTTTTTTACTTCTTAGGTATATTTTTGTTAGGTATGTCTAAAAAGTAAAAAAAAAAATTGCTTAAAATATTTAAAAAATTCAGTAAAAACAAAAAAAAACACTTAAAACAAGAAAGTAAAATTTTTCAAAAAAATATTTTGGGAAAAGAAGAACCAAGCAAAGTGAATAAATTTTAAAATATAATCTTATAAATTATTTAGCCTCCTGTTTTTTTCTTATAAATTCAAAAGTCTTATAAATTGAAAATTATATAAAACGATAATCAATTACATGTTTGAGTTTAATTTTTTAGGAATAAAAATGAGTTTCTCCAAATGTGAAATAGAGGTTTTGGATTTTCCCTCCTCTTAGAACAAATCCCACATTACAAATAAGAACGTAATACTTTAATGTAATTGTAAACACCCCATTTTTGACCGCCCTTAAGACTTGGGCGCCGCTGATTGCTTACTTAGTGATGCAGGCTATGCTATGCAAAGGTTTGATTGCTTTGGCAAGGAGAACTCCAAATCCAAACCTCACACCCCATTGTTGGACCAGAAAGATTTTAGATCTTAAAACCCTATCTTTCAAAATATTTTGAAAAAGGTTTCTGCAATACTCTGAGGCTCACATTTCGTTAAATGTTGTGCATTTCGGTAAATCGAGCAAGGACAAAGCGGAAATGAATGAAGGAGATGTGAACTCTTTGAAAAAATCTTTAAAACATCTTGTTTAGGGGTCTAGAGTTGAAGAAAATAAAAGGAGAGGGAAGAAACCCAGTTGGGGAAGGAGTTGGGCATGAATCGTTAAGAGAGAGTCGAGCAGCCCTCGCTAAATCGGGCCTATCCGTCTATACACTTGGATTTAATCTATAAGGCCACCACTGTTGGAAAGAAGACTTCCGGGGCTTCATTTTTTACTCAAGAATCTCCTAAAGCCGAGTCCGGATGAGGGAGATATGGTTGTTGGAAGTTGGGCAGCAATCTACCATGATCAAAACTGAGCAGTCTTTACTAAAAAAGGCATAACTTTTTGCACAGTTAGAATTTTGATGTGAGGTTTTCACCATTGGAAAGCTTACTTCCGGGGCTTCAATTTGGATACAAGAATGACCTGAAAATGTGTCACAACCCAAACCCACCCCCTAAGGGTTTAGTATCGTAACCGGCCAGTAATCCGTGATTACCAAAGGCCTGCTTAACAGTAAAGACAATGACACAATATAAAGGGGCTGGCGAAAGCCAATTAGTAATGAAAAAAGATGTCCAATGAGCTGTGAAAACCTGAATGGAAAAGACTTTTATGGACATAACCACATTCATAACCATAAACATATATACATATCAGATACACATAACATACAGGTTAGGGACCTAATCCCTTCACTATAACTGTACAACCAAGTCTTAAACATTCAATACAATAACAAAGACAAAAAGGGTGAATCTGAAACACCCAAAACAGCCTTGGCTCGAGCAGACTCGGAACCTCGAAGTGAGGCACAAAGGTTGGCTTGACAAAACATGAGCTTAACCCGACGCTTCTAGCTTTGGTCCGATGCTTGGCCACCTACATACATATATAAACTATGAGCTAAAGCCCAGTGAATAACAAATGTGTAAAGGGGTTAAGAATGAATGTCCTTTCAGTAATCAAAACAGTCAATTGCATCGGTAGATCAGTTATTCAATTAGTGTCTCATATTTTATGTCATATCAGTCATTTAGAAATCATGACAGTCATACGTGGTACATCCAATAGCAGAACAGTACAATAGGTCTTAATAGACAGAACAGTCAGTTGATGGCCATCAAAACAGTAAACAGTAGTAGTTCCAAACATTGAAACTGACAGAGATCTTTGTAACAGTAGCAGTAACAGTAACAGTAACAGTACAATAGCAATAACAGTAACAGTAACAGTAACAGTAAGTTGCTATGGATGCCACGAGTACAGTTCATAAAATAGGAGAAACATTCATTTAGTAAACAATGTCACTTCAGAAAGCAATATAGTCAATCGTTCAGAAAACAATTATAATTGAACATATCTCTACAACATTGTTACTCACAGATTACTGGGTTATAGGCAGGCTAATCAGCGTCCTTGGGTGCCAAACCCACACAGTTGTAGAATGAACACACACTAAATTACACACTCGGGATTAATAACTTAGCCCCTAACTTGATTTGGTGTGGTTCTAGAACATTATCCTCATTATGATGCCTTAAACATGGCCTAGGAATGCCTATGATGGAATGAGGATACAGAAATGTACTTAAAAACATTTTCAAAACTTGCTGAAAACAAAGGTCTCGCTCGAGCGTAGACTCATTCGCTCGAGCGAGCTTACTGAATGAGAGAGGTCGCTCGAGCGTAGATTTCCTCGCTCGAGCGATCTGCAAAAATGTAAAAAGTACTGGTTGCTGAAATTCTTCGCTCGATGCTCGCTCGAGCGTGAGACATAGCTCATCGCTTGAGTGTAGGTCTTGTCGCTCGAGCGTGCGTCTGCATAGGCAAAAACCAGAGAGCTTGCGATTTACGCTCAAGCCAGCATTCCGTCGCTCAAGCGTGGAATCCTTTGCTCGAGCGAGGAAGCCAAATTCTGGGTTTTCCAGATTTGTTCCCAAAGCTCAAACCATGAATCAAACATGCCAAAACTCATCCTTTTGGGCCAAATTTCTGGAAAATACATAGAAAATCATATTACCTCATGATTTAAAGACCATTTCATAAAATCAAAGCCCAAAAGTATGCCAATTGGACCAAATTCCAACTCAAAATTTAAGAACATGATGTAATTATGCCATGCATGTATTCATTTGGTTTCAAAGCTCCCAACACATGATCACATGAGCAGTTCTACTCCAAAACTTGATGAATTCTTAAATTACAACTACAATATAGACATGCATGGAAGAATTTCACGCAAAATAACTTCAAAACTCCATGATATGGACATGCATGCATGAAATAATGTTTCTTAAGCTTAAATTTCATAACTCAAGGTTCAATTCACTTGGATTCAAAAATGATTCAACTAGATTCAAGATTAGGGACTTGATTCCTTACCTTAGATGTTCAATTGGGCTTAAGACACTAAGACCTTGAGCTAGATGAACTAGTCTCCAAAGTTCCTTCAATTTCCTCTCAATTCCAAAGCAACACACTTGTTGAATTCAAAGATCCTTCTACTCTCCTCTCCCTCACGTTTTTATTTTGCAAGGAGATGGATGAAGAATGATGTGTCAAACATATGTGAATTAAGACCAAAACAATGGTTTTGAAGGTGGCCCACTCAATGGCAAATGTGTAAATAACCTAGATTCAATTAATTTAACATTATTTATTCCAATTTAATCATCCCAAATCGAATTTCAATTTGACCTACCATAAAATTCTATAATTCCTAACTAGCATATAACACAATTCAATTTCTGAATCGGTTGCCGATAAGGCTTTCAATTCGCAATTTGAAATCAAAACATGAACAGATCGTCCCATATCAAACAGATAAGAAATGCAATCTAAACAACACACTCATGTAATCAATTTAGGATTTCATCTTAATCAATTACTTATCATGCTAAATCACGAATTAATGCTAATCAAGGGTTAGGGTTATCACAAAAGGAGTCTAGATGAAGGAGATATGCCCATTTGAAGTTGGACCTGCAAAGCCGAATTTGCAGTCGGCCATCATTAGTAGCAGGTCGGCCAAAAAGATGGCCGGTCGGCCAGAAATGTCCAGAAAACTCAGAATTTGAAGATCTTTTCCCTCCAGCTGTTCCACACAACCTCCAGCTGTTCTATATTCAGATATTTTCGACCAAATGCTCTCTTTTTGCTATATATGAAGCTATATCTCATATATTCAAGGTGAGAACATTGAAGCAATGGTGGGAGCCTCTCTCTCTAAAAAATCCTCTCTCTAGAAAATTTTTAGAGCTAAATCTCTGCCTCTCTCTTTAGAGTTCACTCTCTCTTGCCCTTTTGTGTATGAAAGCTTAGATACACCATACATTTGCATACAAGCCCTTAACCAAATTGAACCACCTTGGAGCTAAGGCCTCATGGGACTTATTTTGGGCTGTTGAAGGGTCATTTGAGCCAAGAAAGAGGTTGTTTTGCTGCTGTGCATCAAGAGGTATAACTCTCATCTTTTGTATTTATTTTGCATACTTGCTTCACCATCCTTTTTCCATTGTTTTGGGCTGTTTTTTGGGGTGGTGTTGAACTACAAAAAGGTCTAATTTTCAGTCCTAAAAATGTTGGTTTAAGCCTTGTTTGGCTAGGGGGTGTTTCCTCCTTTTTGCTCCTTGGCTTGTAAGGCCTTTTGAGCTATCTTTCAAGCTTTTCAAACAACTTCTTTTTGGCCTTAAAACCACTGAATTCCAGAGGAATTTCAGTGGTAGAAAACTTGTTTTGAGGCTCAAAATAGGAGGGGGTGGTCCCCCCTCCTCTTGTCTTGTTAGCATGTGTTGTTGGCCTATCAAATGAGCATGTATTTCTCCCTTCTTGAGGCTTTGTTTGAGCATGTTTTTGTGACTTTTTGGGCATTCTTTAACTCTTATTTTGGCTGGTTTGGTCACTTCTTGCTTGCATTTTGTACTTGTAGTGCAAATCGTGCTTACTAGCTTAACATGCTTAATGTTGTAGCCTATTATTTTAGCATGTATTGGCTCCATTCTAGCATATTTTTTATAATGTTTTGACATGCTTTAGGACTATTTTGAGTGGTCTTGGTCATATGAGCCATGCTTTGTATAGCTATAGTGCAAGTGCCTTCACTAGTCTTGAGTTTTGAGGCATTTAGCATGCTATATTTGTGATGTGTGCATGATATGGCATCATTTGGTATGTAATTTCAGAGCTTATATCTTTGCCATACTTCCACTTAAATCACTCTTTCAATGCTTTTAAGAAGTTATGCCTTATGCCTCGTTTATGAGCCAATATGTATGCATACTTGTCTAGGCTTTTGGGCTACCATTTCAGCATGTTTTGGTCTTTTTTTTGGCCTAATTGAGCTCTGTCCAGAGCTGGTTTGGACATTTGTGCTATGTATTGCATGCCTCTTGTGTAGTGCCCTTTATTAGCCTTGTGCTTTAGGCCTCCTAGCATGCCATACTTGTGTTATTTGTGTGATATGGCATCATTTCTCATGTGATTTCAGAGTATAAACTTCTGTCATACTCTTATGTTTATCACTCTTTAATCGTGTTTAAGAGTTGTGCCTTTATGCCTTGTTGATGAGCCAATGCATGAGCATCTTTATCTTGCCTTTCATGCTATCATTTCAGATCATTTTGGCCACTGTCTTGGCATGCATGAGGTCTGTTTAGGTCTAGTTTAGTCCATTGAGCAATGTATTACATAGTCCTAATGTTGTGTACTTCATTAGCTTTGATGCCTAAGTCTTCTAACATGTCTTGCATGCATTGTTTGCATGATTTAATGTTGTTTAACATGTCATTTCAATGCTGGAATGTATGCCATTGCACTCCATTGATTCACTCTTTCATGTGCTTTGAAAGTCGACTTAAGCCCTTTGTTGGTTTGAGCACGAAATTGAGGCGTTCATGCCCAATGGCATGATGCTTCTTTCATGCTCAAGAAGCTTGTGGCTTGGTCCGTCTTTCAAATTAGAGGACCTCTCACTTTTGGACTTAACCGGTTAAATGGCTTATCGGTAATCTAAAACGAGTAAACAAAATGAATCAAAGTAAAACATGCCAAGATAACATGTTCGTGATGCATTGCATGTGTTTGGGTCGGACGTTAATCCAAACACAAGAAATGAGAGACGTTTCATACTTGAAGTGACGAAACGTGCCTCGTTTCTTAGTCGCCGTCCCCCTTGATTGTGCATGATAGGGTGGAGGCCTTTTGAGTCTTATGTGCGCATTCATCAACATTGTGCAAGCTTGACTCTTTGGCCATCATACATTGAGATGCGTGATTGATGGCTTGAGAGCCGAGCATTACACTTCTTTGAGCTTGAGACATGATAAGGAGTGTAGTTGCACACACATTTCCTTGCAAATACACTGCCATGCATCTGTTTGTGCTCTGTTGCAGCAAAAGGAGAAATTGCAGGAAGCAGTGGCCGACCAGCCATCAAAGCCAGCCGACCGACCACCAAGGCTGCCGACCGGCCACCAGTAGGGGTGTGCATAATACCGCTGAAACCGCCGAAACCACCAAAACCGCACCGAGCCGCACCGCCAAGGCAAATTCGTTATTATTTGTCAATCAAACCGCCGGTTTTTGGTAAGAAAAATGGCAAATTCTAGTGATATTTTTATCAATCCGCCGGTTTCTATTTTTCTTCCAAACCGCACCGCACCGACCCGCACCGCTATTAAATCATGTTTTATAAGATTCTAAAAATTCTTTTTTACTTAAGTTTGCTTGTTGTTCTATACCTTAGAATATAGTATTACATTACTGCTTGAGGGGAATTCAAGATGTCAGTAATCCAAAATAAAGTTGGATTCCAATTCACTTTTCAATCTTTTTTTCTTTTCTTCTGGCCATGTTGCAAACTTGCATCAGCTCACTTTTTAATCTAAATACTTTTTAACAGTAAACATTTTCAATATATTGTAAACCCTGAATGATATTAATTTTATGTATTGTATTTGATCATTGTAGCTTCCACAAATGCTTGTAATGAACTGATGGCATAGTCGTTGATATTATCATGTTGTTGCTACACTTGCTGAATCAGAAGAAAGCTTCGCAAAGATGTTTAACATCACGGGTCTCTCTCGTCTTTTTTTACTCTTTGATTTAAGTTTTGTAATTTGAATTATATTTTTTATAAACCGCCAATCCGCCCGAACCGCCAAGGCAAATCCGCCATTATTTGCCAACCGAACCGCCGGTTTTTGATAAGGAAAATGGCAAATTCTAGTGACACTTTTATCAATCCGCCACCCGCCATACGGTTTCTATTTTTCTCTCAAACCGCACCGACCCGCACCGCGCACACCCCTAGCCACCAGTACTGGTCGATGGCCATCCCTTTTGGCCGACCATCCCTCAGCATGTTCCTAAGGTGGGTCAGAAGCATTCTGGAAGTTAGCATAATTTTCAGAAGTACAGATGTGTGCAAACAGAGGCATTTAGAGGCAAGGTAGTGGATTTTCGGGAGGACGCGATTGAGCATGGATGCCCCCCCTCGTCCGCAAGGCTATTTTGTCGCTTTACTAGCTAACTGTAGTTAATTACATGTGTTGTAGTTAATTAGAATATTTGCTTTGTAATATTTTAAATTAGCTTAGCATAGCTAGTTTTCAATTTGTGTTGTAATTAATTAGCTAGAATAGCATAGTTAATTAGTTGATTTGTAATAAGTAGTTTAGCTTAACGTAGCTAGTTAGCGCTTATTTATTCGGACCTTCCGTCGATAGGGCAGAATGTTGTAATAAGGGTGTGTGCGTGTGTACATGTCTTCCAACCCCCATTTCTTTCTCCCTTTTACTTATCAGTTTTTGATGGTTAGTTTAGGGCATATTTCAATTAGCATACCTTATGCTTTGCATGCGTGCATCATTCATTTGTCTTGCACGCACCGGGTTCGGCGCATCATTCAAACTTCATCGTATTTCAATTCCTATTTGAATACATGTATTAATTGTAGTATTCATATGCCATCTTAGATAGCCGAGCCTATTTAGTTGCATTAGGCATTGCTGATATAGTTAGGATCATGCATATTTCTAACTAGTTTCCTGTTTTGGCTCGGAGTACACTGTAAGTGTTTACGCTTTAGCATATTGCATGAGATGTATATGTTGCCATGTTAGCATGCTTGCCATGAGGCTATTTGCTTAATTGCTATAACTGCATGAATGCCTGTGGATGAAGGCTTGATTGCTTGAATTGGAACAATTCATCAAAATGTGTGTTTTAAGCCCACTTGAAGGTGGCAAAATCATGTTGTTTTAAGCCCACTTGAGAGTGGCAAATCCGCATTTTAGCCTACTTGCGAATAGCACTTTCAAACCATTTTCAAACAAACGAACATGAGATGTTTTGTTCGAACTTGAGCGATTGAGTCTATACTTGTATGCTGTGCGCATCACATAGTAAATTAGATTAATAATTGGAATAAGAAGACATGTGTTTTCAAAAACAACATATCATGTTAGTAGAGGCCGATCTTTGATCGGGCGAGCGGGAGTGCTCATTTCAGGACCTTCCTCTCTCGTACCCAAGTTCCCGAGCCGAGGCAACTTTGGTGATAACGAACACGTGGCCTTAGGTACGAGTCAGGGTTTCCTAAATTTCCCAAAAACAAAATATTTAGGTGGCGACTCTGAAATCTGGCAAAGCAGTCCATGTTTGGCACTTTTTGATTCAAAATTGATTTTCTAAAACGATTTGCCAGATTTGGACTCTTTGGTAATTTATCAGTCTCACATTGCACTTTGTGAGATTAGATTTAGAACCGTGACAGAAGTCCGAACTGTAGTAGCTAGAACACAACTTCGCGCCCTCTCCGAAAGGGGGGGGCGCGCGGAGCGAGTTTGGGCGGTCTACAGTTTCTGGCGATTCTGCTGGGGATTTAGAGAACTTGACTCGAACTCGTGATATGTTGTTTTGTTTACACTTATGTGCTTTTTTTGCATTGCATTTGCATTGGTGCGCCTAAGACACCGTGTTTGCCGTATGCTATTCCTGAATGGTTTGCTGGAGGCTTGCTTGGAAAAGCGTGCCATAAGGCTGACCGGTTACGGGCTCTGCCACGATGGGAACACAAACCTCGATTTTTACCAAGGCACCCTTTTTGACTATTCGACCTAGTGCATATCGGAATCCATAAAGACCATTCCAAACTAGAACAGGTTACTTACCCGATTGTAGGTTGTTTGAAAACCGCTGTGTGCGTAGTGAAACCCTAGCTCTTGAAAAGATAGGACAGGGAAACCCTACCCCTCCATGGGGGTGTTTTGGCTCTCACTTGCTTGCTATGTGCTTTTAGAGTATGCCTCTACAAGAATGCATGTATCAGTTTGCAAGTCTAAGTATCAGTCTGAGGACATCAGTATTTGGGGGTATCAGATTTGAGGCAGTGATTTGGGGGCAGTGATCAGTGTTTGAGAACGGTTCTTTCAGCTTGTGATTATCAACTGTGTGTCATGTTTATTTAAGCCGAAATGCTGTCCGTTTTTCTGCTTATTGTTTCCTTATTTTGCTTTATTTATCTTTTTGCAAAGTAGTATAGCATCATTGTTTCCGAAGAGGCAGTTTCCCCCAAAGCACTCTGGGTTAGAGGTAGAAGGCTTCATCGATCCAAGGATCTAGTTGACGGACAAGCAGTGTTCTTTTCATTACCCCCGGTTACAAGATGAAGGGCAGTTAGGCAGAGAGTATCGGTACAGCAGTCGTTGGTTCAGCGATCATTGTCCACCCCACCAGTGAGTAGTCGGGCTGAGGTTTCATTTCTACCACAGAGAGAGATACACCTGTTCAGTTAGATCAGCACTTTATGACAAGTATGGAGGACATGATGCGTCAGCTCCAAGAGACCATGCAAGCCATGCAGCGGGATGTTGCCCGTCAAGCAGAGGTTGCCGCGCGTCAGGCAGAGGTTATGGCTCAACGGGCAAAACTGATTGCCAGGCTCCAGCAACAGCAACAACCACAACAAGCTGGAGTGTTTGCTTCGCATCCACCCCCGCCCCCGCTTAGAGTTCCAACACTCGGGGATACTGCAAATGTCCAAGAAGATACGGACGCCCCAACATGACCAGTTCCACCACCAATTCTACGGCAGATTTCAAAGACACCGGCCTTCTCAATAGATACACCGTTTGAATATGAAATGAACCCCACCGCTCTGAAGATGAGTAATCTTGAAAAGCTGTTTAAACGGGCCCAGGGGGTCAATTCCATTCCAGACATAGAGGATGGTTACACTGATTCGGCGGTAACATTGCCGGACAGATTCAAGATGCCCCACATAGATCGTTTTGACGGCTCGGGCGACCCTATGGTTCATCTGAGGCTGTTCTCGGATATTTTGCGCCCGATGGGCTTAACGAGACTCCAGAAACTATCACTCTTCGGTCGGACCCTATTGGGTATTGCGGCCATTTAGTACGCCAAGTTGGAGGACTCAGTGAAAAGGAACTGGGAGGAAATGGCTGAGGCCTTCGTCGCACAATATTCATACAACACCCAGATTGAGGTCACGACTCGTGATCTCGAGACAACCAGGCAGGAGCCGAAGGAAGGCTTTTCTGATTTTGTTACTCGATGGAGGGCTAAGGCCTCCATGATGACAACTCGGCCATTGGAGAAGGATCAGATAAGGATGGTTGTGCGCAACTTCCAACCCAAGCTGATACAGAAAATGATCGTCTTACCCCTCCCCACCTTTGCGGACTTACACGAGACTGGGGTACAGATTGAGGATGCTATGAAACAAGGTCTGATTGACCACGAGAGCAGCCCAAGACAGCATTTACCTACGGTTCGAATGCAGCTACCAGCAGTAGTGTAGCCACCAGAACTTCTGATGTGGGCATGGTCACCACCACCACTCCAAAAACAGTTACAGCTACACCATTCACCGGTGCGTCCGAAACCAGCTCATAAGCAGGCAGATATCCACCCCGAGGCCAGAGGACCTTTACTCCACTGTACATGCCCCTGTCCAAAGCTCTGGGGGTCCTAATCAGGAAAGGGCATTTGAAGCCCCTGGAGCCGCGACCATTACCAAACAAACTTCCTCCTTCCCATAACCCGGCCAAATACTGTGCCTTTCACCAACAATACGGTCATGACACCGACTCGTGCTACAAACTTCGTTATGAGATTCAGGATCTCATTGACAACAAGGTGATTGCACCTACAGAAAAACCAAATGTCACCACCAACCCACTCCCATCACATAACCAAGCTCTACCACCCAAACACATCAACCTGATCCAAACCACGGCCATTCCATATGACCCAAGCATATATATCACACCCTCCCACCTACCCAAGCTTGAGGTGTTCATCCCAGACAGCACGGACTTGTGCATGTTGAGCATCTTCCAAACCCAACCCGAACCGGTGGTGGTGACTGTCGAACACAGAATTGGGATGACTTTGGAGGCAGATGAGAATGTTAATTCAGAGTCTGAGGGGTCTACGAGCTTTGCGTACAACCCGAGTGGTTATATCACATCAACAGATCAGTTTAAGCCGATGGTAGAGTTGCCGGTTGGGGCAGAGATCAGTGTGGTTCGGGAAGATGGACCAAGTCAGGGGTTAGATGACCTAGCAGAGCTGGAAGAGGATATTGCCAATCTGCAGTTCTTCAACGAGTAGGACTCAGGGGATGTGAACATCAACTGGTTCGACTTGGATAGATCAGTAGCAAATACGGGGTGGCTCAGTGACCAGCTAGATGTTGTTAAAGAATCTCAGCCAGAAGACCATCAGAAACGGGAACATCAACAGTGGCCGGAATGGCCGAAAATCAGGAAGCATCGCCGGAGAGCACCGGTGCGAAGAATTTTGCTCGGGATTCGGGCAGTTTGATTATGATAGATACTGAACACGAGGCTGCATTGAAGCATCTTGAGCAAGAAAAGATCGAGGATCTTGAGAGGGCTAGGAAGGCCAAAGCCCTAGCGGGGAAGAAATGTGCTGTGAGCACAAAAACAGTTACAACGGAGCCAAACAGCTGTTTGTCAGTTGTCGACGGCATGTGGTGGGAAGACGACGACTTACGTCTTGCCCACACTGACGAGGATTGGGGGCAGAACCAACCAGATAACACCTGGTATGTTGAGGAGGTTGACCATATGACCAAGAGTGGGCGGTATTTCAAGCCCCCACACTTGGACCAGCTGGAGGCATCCGGGAAGGACAAAGAAGCGGAGATGCAGAAGGAAAAACTGCTGGAGGAGGAGGATGTACTGAAGCAGCTTAAGAAAATCCAAGCAGACATCTCATCTGGGGACTGCTTATGGCCTCGAGGGTTCACAAACAAGCTGTCCTTTCTGCCATGGACAAGGCGAAACTTTCAATTGATACCACACCTGAACAGTTGGTAGGGCTGGTTTTCCCGGGAGGAGCTTCCCCGACCTTGACCTTCACCGACAAAGAACTACCACCCGAGGGCTCAGACCATAACAAACCACTCTACATCTCTGTGGAGTGTAGAGAGAAGTGGATACCGGTGGTCCTGGTTGACACGGGATCCGCAATCAATGTATGTCCGTCAAGAACGGCGTATGTAGACGTCCCCGAACGTCCTGGGAAAAATCCCGTTTTGTTCATTTGGGCTTACTACAGTTCGGACTCAAATGTCACGGTTCTTAATCTGATCTCGCAAAGTGCAATGCAAGATTGATAAATCACTAAAGAGTCCAAATCCAGCAAATCATTTTTGAAAAACTGATTTTTTAGAAAGAAGTGCCAAACATGGACTGCTTTGCCAGATACAGAGTCGCCACCTAAATATTTATTTTTTGGGGGGATTTAGGGAACCCTGACTCGTTGCCTAAGGCCACGTGTCCGTCATCACCAAAGTTGCTTCGGCTCGGGAACTTGGGTAGGATTGGGGAAGGTCAGCTATGAGCACCCCCACTCGCCCGATCAAAGATCGGCCACTACTAAACATGATATCTTGTTTTTGAAAACACATACATTCTTATTCCGGTTAATTGGCTAATCTTCACTATGTGATGCGCACAGCAAAACAAGTATAGACTAGATCGCCTAACTTGGAACAAAGCATCGCATATCTGTTTGCTTGGAAATGGTTTTGAATTTTTGCTACTCGCAAGTAGGCTAAAACATGGATTTCGATGAATTATTCCAATTCAAGCAATCTAACCTTCACCCACAGACATTCAGGCAGTTATATCACATAAGCACATAGCCTCATGGTAAGCATGTTATCACGGCAGTCACTCACACACATGCAAGGATGCTAAAGTATAAACACTTACCGAGTACTCCGAGCCAAAGAAAGAAGCTAATTAGAAATCATGCATGAATCCTAACTATGCTAAGAATGCCTAATGCAACACATGCAAAAATGCAACTACAATAGGCTCGGCTATTCTAAAATGGCATATGAGATGCAACAATCGATACATGTATTCAACTTGGAATTGAAATACAATGCTGTTAGCATGATGCGCCGAGCCCGGTGCATGCAATACAGATGAATGAATGTAAACATGCGAACATATAGATGTTAATTGAAACATGCCCTAAAACTAACCATCATAAGCTAGTAAATAAAAGGGAGAAAGACGTGGGGTTGGAAGACATTCACACACGCACGCACACTTATTACAAATTCGCCCTCTCGACGGAGGGTCCAAAAGAATAATACAAATCGAATAATTAATTAACTACCCTAGCTAATTAAATATTACAAAACCCTTAATTAATCGATAAATTAATTACAAAACAATCTAATTATGAAATTAAAAGGGGCCGCTGCAGCTCCGCCTCGAAATGATTGGATGATGCATGCCCGATTCGCCTCGCTCGGAAACCCGTTGCCATGCCAACTGTTGCCTCTATTTGCACTATTTTATACCTTTGAAAGCTGCACAAGTCCCAAGGTGGTTTCTGAAACACTCCCTGAGTACTGAGGGATGTCACCGGCCAAGAAATTGGACCACAGGCCATGTAAACATGGTTATCGACCAAAAGTGGGGCCGTCGACCAAACATTGTTAGCTGGCCGACATTGAATGTGGCCGACCGGCCATTCCTTCCTGCAGAATTCTGTTTTTGCTGCAACAGAGGACAGACAGTGCATGGCAAGGAATTTACAAAACAATGTGTGCACGACCACCCTCCCTATCATGCTATGAACTCAAGGGAGTATGGCTTTCGACCCTCGGGCCACCAATCACGCATTTCAATGCATGATGGCCAAAGGTGCCAAGTGTGCAAATTAATGTGGAATGAATGCAACAAACACATGAATGCCTAGAACTCCATCATGCTTGGATCAAGAGCGTCGGCGACTAAGGATTGAGGGACGTTTCGTCACTTCAAGTACGAAGGTCCCTCGCTCCTCGTGTTTGGTTTGACACCCCAAACCAAACAAAAATGCAATGCATGCATGCCAAGTACAATGCAACATGGAAATGTAATGCAATGCAACATAAGCATACCAAAATGCAATGTAACTCGAACATGTAAACGTGGTTGAGGTAGTAAACATACCAAATGTAATGCGACCTAACTTAACATATGACAAGATGTAACCTAACAAACATGCAAGGTGCAAACTAGATATACAAACACGTGTGGCATGCAAAGACGGAAAAGCATGCAACATTGAACAATGTGGTGAATGGACTTAAACTAAAGATGGACAGACCTTGGTCATGTCCAAAATCAGCGGCCAAAACACCAAGGCTAAGGCACCAAAAGGCAAGGCACACATGCACACGTATTGGTCCGCAAGCTAGGCAATAATGCATAATCCTCAAGCATGAGCAAGGCATGGTAAACATGAGAATGTAATAATGCGATAAACTCTGAAATCACATGAGAAATGATGCCAAATTGACTAAACAAGACAAGCATAGCATGCTAATGGACTTAAAGTTCAAAGCTAGCCAAAGGACTTATACCATGGCCATGTCAACTAAACCCCAAAGGGCCAAGATGACCCAAAGCAGTCCCAAGGCAGACCAAAACAAGGTTAGAACACGCATGGGATGAGGCTAAAACATGCTACAAAGGCGAACACAAAACAAGACGCACACAAGGCCCAAAAGGGCAAATGCACTACACTTACTACAACCAATCGTGGCATGAGTTAAGCCAATAAAATCAGAGTTATAAAACGTCAAAATAAGCCCCAAAACCCAATGAGAAGGCCTCCCAAAGACCTAATCACGGAGGCACGTACAATGGTCCAAACATGGAGCATAAGACAATAACTCTTCGAAACATTGAAAGGATGGAAAATGCACGCATACAAGCATGGAACATGGACTGAAATATCATGACAAGTGATGCCAAATCACAGAAGTAGCCCAAATAAAGCATGCTAATGACTCACACACCCAAAGCTAACAAGCTAGAATATATGGTGGCTATACAAAGCATGGCAAACATGGCTAAGACAACACCAAACAGAGTTTGAGCATGATAAAACAAGGTTAAGTCAAAACATGCAAGCATGATGGTCCAAACACAAAATGCATGTTATGCAAACATGAAATATTATTCTACAAGCATGTGAAGCATGCAAGATGCCATCAAACCAACGTGGAATAGAGTTAAAGCAGGTCCTAAAAGCCCCTAAAAAGTGCTGAAATAGAACCAAGACATGCTAAGTAAACATGCTACTTTTATGAGTCAACAATACAAGTAAAGGAGACATAAAGGGAGGGGGGTGTCCCTCCCCTATACAAGACCTCAAAACCACTCCTCCACCACTGAAAATCCTCTGGATTTCAGTGGTGAGAAGGTTGAAACAAGAAAGGTTCCAAAGCCAAAAGGAAAAGGCAAGAAATGAGGCCAAACAAGGCCAAAGGGGAGGTAGACAACCCCCAACACGAAAAAGACCTTAAACAATCATCTTAAGCATACAAAATCAGAGCTTTTTACAGTTTATAGCAAAGCTTAAAACAATATGCAAGATAGGCTAAAAGCTCATGCAAGAATGGGGAATAAAGAGGATAGTTTCTCACCCTTGAAGAATCTCTTCAAGAACACCACTCCAGCACCTCCTTCTGATCAAAACCAACTCAAAAATTCTAGAATCAACTCCTCTAGTGCCTCAGCAACCAAGGATAGCGTAATGGTAGGTGTTTATGTGCAATAGTAAGAACAAAACACACTTTAGAACACTATTACACACACAACTATAGAGAGAGAAGATATAGAGAGAGAGTGATGTATCTCACTTCTGTATCAGATGGATCAACCCCTGGAAAGGAATGAGAGGCCCTCCTTTTATAGAAAAATAAATTTGCAAAGCTTCCAAGAGAAGCTAAACAAGGATGAAATCCCTCCATACACGTGTATGGAGGGCAGGGTCTGTGCTCACCAGCTGGCACAGCTGGCATGCACAATGCCTGAAAAAGGCAAAGAAAAGGCCTCGGCTAGAAAAAGTGGCCGACCGACTAAAGAAATGGCCGACCGACCAACTAAAGTGCCGATCGGCCAACACATTTAGCCGATGGCAAGAAAAAAGGGCCGATGGCCTCAGGCCTTAGCCAGTGGGGTGTGGGGATGGCCAACAAGCCACCCTCTTCCCTTAGAAGCAAAAACATAAGTGTTTGGTCCATGACCAAGCACAAAACAGATAAGTTGAGAGATCTTGAGGCAAGGCGCGTAGCCGAGACCTCCGAGAACTCAAAACGAGCACGAGCATGGATGATCATCGAGTGTTCAAACGATGACGTCCAAGTCTTGAGGACGGTCAAAAATGGGGTGTCTACAGCGTACGCTATCGGGTTGAAGCTCGCGGATTTTGTGCCTACAGCCCAGGTAATACGGGCCTATGATAATACCAGCCGAGAGGTGATGGGGACCGTACGGATTAAGACTCAGGTTGGTCTGGGGCAACAGGACATTGAGTTTCATGTCTTGGATGTTCCCGCAACCTTCAATCTACTCCTTGGGCGACTGTGGCTGCACCAGGTAAAAGCCATCTCTTCCACCTTACATCAAATGCTGAAGTACCCCCACGGGAAGGGGGTGGCAATCATTTTTGGGAATTCTTTGATACATCCGCCGCTAGAGGTTTCTATACCAGTTCTGGAGATTGAGCATGGCGTGGAAGATGTATTTTTGTCAGAATTCACCCTAGTTGAGGCCTGGGTTGTACAGGATATGCTAGCTGTTGATGAGGGGCTATACGTCAGTGCACAGTCTGTCTACCTTATGAACAAGCTTCAGCATATGCCCGGGATGGGATTGGGGCGAAGTGGCCGGAAGGGCGTTGCAGCATCGGCCGAAGTGCCGCATAACCCATATACATTTGGATTAGGTTATCTGCCTACCAAAGAGGATTGGGCAAGGAAAGGAAGAGAGATGGCTGGAAGAGCCAAGGCAAAGCAAGCCGGAAAGCATTATGAGTTGGTGCACCGACCTATCCAGGAAACCCTGAACGGACGCTTTGTCTGGGAGAGGGAAGATTTTCCATTTTACGGCTTTCCGGAGCCCTGGATGAATTCAGAGAAGCGGCGCTTGCCCGGCTTCGAAATCTTTTTTTATCTTCAGTTGTCCGGGAATGAAGTTGCCGAGGAGCAGACAGACCCACCAGCTGAGGCTGAGCAGTGCAAGGAGAAGGATTCCGAGAGCACATAAATTGAGATGGGGGTAACGCTGGCTTGTCTCCTCTCAGATCCTCAGACCGTACCGGAGTGCTTAGGGGATAACTTCTCAGTTTCCATGATCGGGAATGAAGCGGCTGTGGGCCTATCTTCAGGCATTCTTGATGCATCCATCACACCCTCCCTCGTCTGGTAATACGAGGAGGGCTTTTTATCGAGCAGTTTCGGGTCAGGAAGTGAGCCGGAATCTTATTCCACTAAGTCTGTGGAGTCGGAATCAGATTCCAGCTCTTCTGAGTCTGAGTCCGGTATTCCTGAGGCTGATAACTCGGATGCCACTGTCCTGTCCAGGTCGTCTTTTTCGTTTTCCTTTGAGTTTGTTGTAACCGAAGGATCAGACGGACTAGATGTTATTAATGAGAATGGTATGGCTGTGGCTTCCGAGTACTTTTCTGTGCCTTTAATTTATTGCATTAATTAAGACTTTCAAAATTTTGATGAAAACGACGAGGAAAAAATTCCTCCGGTTTTGAAATATTTGCTTGATCAATAGCAGGAGAGGTTTGTAAAACCTTTGGTTGATGAAATCACCACAATTAATGTTGGTACTGAGAAGGACCCGCGGCTGGTCCAATCGGGTCCACGTTGTCTTCGGAGGAGTGCGAGCGCTTAGTCGCTTTATTAAAAGATTTCAAAGATATTTTCGCGTGGTCCTACGAAGACATGCCTGGAATCGATCCTGAGATTGTACAGCACCGGATCCCTTTTGACCCAGAGGCCCGACCTGTTAAGCAGAAGCTCCGAAGGATCCGCTCGAACTGGGCTCTGAAAATCAAAGAAAAGGTCACCAAGCAGATCGATGCAGGGTTCCTGTTAGTATCTGAGTATCCAACTTGGTTGGCCAATATAGTTCCGATGCCGAAGAAGGACGGCAGAATTCGGGTATGCGTGGACTTCAGGGATTTGAACAAAGCCAGTCCGAAGGACGACTTTCCTCTGCCGCATATCGATGAATTAGTGGATTTCACTGCTGGGCATGCGTTGCTCTCGTTCATGGATGGTTTTTCAGGCTATAATCAGATTTTGATGGCACCCGAAGACAGGGAGAAGACTGCTTTCACCACCCCGTGGGGAACCTACCGTTATAGGGTGATGCCGTTTGGCTTGAAGAATGCTTGGGCTACATATCAACGGGCTGCGACCGCGATTTTGCACGATATGATCCATAAAGAGGTTGAGGTGTACGTGGACGACATGATTGTCAAGTCCAAGGAAAGAGAGGGCCACTACACCGCCTTACAAAAATTCTTCCAACGGATCAGAGAGTATCGGTTGCGGCTGAATCCACAGAAATGTACATTTGGTGTTACAGCAGGAAAAATGCTAGGGTTCTTGATCACACAAAGGGGTATCGAGGTCGATCCTTCCAAAATCAAGACCATCTTAGAAATGCCACCACCGAGGACTGAAAAGGAAGTGCGAGGCTTTCTGGGTAAAGTGCAATTCATAAGACGGTTTATTGCAAAATTAAGCTTGACTTGTGAACCACTGTTTGGTCTCCTGAAGAAAGGAAAGAAGTTCCAATGGGACGATCGATACCAAGTTGCTTTCGAGCAGATCAAGCAATATTTACAGGACCCACCTGTGTTGTCACCGCCTGAGCCGGGGAAACCGTTTATTCTGTACCTATCAGTGACCGAAACGACAATGGGCTGCATGCTTGCACAGGAGTCTGAGGACAAAGTGGAGAAGGCTATCTACTACTTGAGCAAGAAAATGCTGGATTACGAGACCCGCTATACTCCGCTGGAGAAGGCTTGTTTGGCCTTGGTATGGGCTACCAGGAAGTTAAGGCACTACCTGTTAGCTCACTCTGTAATACTGGTTTCGAGATTAGATCCCATCAAATATCTCTTCGAGAAACCAACACTTACGGGTAGGCTAGCCCGTTGGTTGCTTCTGCTTTCCAAATTTGATCTGAAGTACATGACGCGCAAGTCAGTAAAAAGGAGAGCGGTAGCGGAGTTCCTAGCCGACCACCCAGTTGAAGGGGATGAAGCAGTTGAATATCTGTTCCCAAACGAGGCCATTCTGTATGTCGAAGAAGAGACTTGGACGATGTACTTTGACGGAGCATCAAACCAGTACGGGTATGGGATAGGGGTGTTGCTAATAGCACCTGACAATTCCCGTATATCTTTAGCATTCAAACTCTGGTTCAAAGTGTCAAACAATAAGGCAGAGTATGAGGCATGTATTGCTAGACTGGAAGCCGCCCTGGAACTAGGGGCAAAGCGGTTGGATGTCATCGGGGACTCGAACCTTGTTGTATCTCAAGCTAAAGGAGATTGGAGAGTTAAAGAAGAAAAGATGAGAATCTATCACCAGACCTTGGACGTTCTGATTCCTCGATTTGAAAAACTGAACTTCGCTCATCTGTTAAGAGAGAACAACAGGTTCGCTGATTCATTAGCAACTCTATCTTCTATGATAGACATCCCTTTTGAAGTCCGGATGCGTCCGATCATCATTGAACAGAAATTTGTGCCAGCCTACGAGCTGATTGCTGCCATAGATGAGGTACAAGATCAAAACCCCTGGTATTACGACATCTGGAACTTCTTGGAAAAGGAGGCGTATCCACCACGGGCAAATGCCAAAAATAGGAGGGCAATTCAAATAATAGCTGCTCAGTTCATCGTCTGCAGGGGTGAACTGTACAAGCGGGGTCATCTCGGGATGCATAAGCTATACGTTGATGCTGAAGAATCCAAGCGCCTGATGGAGGCCATCCATGGAGGAGAGTGCAGAGCACACATGAGTGGGGTGATGCTAGCCCTTAGGCAGGGTTATTACTGGTCAACCATGGAAGAGGATTGTATTGGCTTTGTCCGATGATGCCACAAATGCCAAATCCATGCAAATCGCATGAACATTTCGCCGTCAAAGCTGTACAATATGACTTTGCCATGGCCTTTTTCAGTCTGGGGGATTGATGTAATTGGGGCTGTCACTCCGAAGGGGTTCAACGGGCATATGTACATTCTGGTAGCGATAGACTACTTCACGAAGTGGGTTGAGGCCCAATCTTACGCGGTGTTGAAGGCATCGCATGTCGCTAAGTTCATCAGGAACAACATTATTTTTCGCTACGGGGTCCCGAATGAAATTATTTCGGATAATGGTTCCCACTTCAAGAAGGAGGTGATCGACTTGTTGGAGAAGTACAACGTGGCTTTTCATAAGTCATCTACATATCGGCCGCAAACCAACGGAGCAGTTGAGGCCTCCAACAAGAACATCAAGCACATTCTACAGAAGATGGTGGAAACCTACAGGGACTGGCCAGATAAGCTGCCATTTGCTTTTTAGGGTTACCAGATTTCAATTCGAACTTCTATTGGGGCAACTCCGTATTCCTTGGTTTATGGGATGGAGGTTGTTCTGCCTATCGAAGTTGAGGTTCTGTCATTACGGGTATTCGCTGAGTGTTAGATAGCTGAGGCAGATTGGCAGCAATGCAGGTTCGAAGAACTCATGTTCTTTGATGAAAGAAGGCTGAAAGCACTGTATTACGTCCAGGGCTATCAACGAAGAATTGCTAGGGCTTTCAACAAGAAGGTTAAGTCTAGGAATTTGAAAGAGGGGGATCTAGTGCTCAAAGACAACCGAGCTCCCATCCACGACCCGAGGGGCAAGTTCAGATCCAATTGGACTGGCCCTTACATCATCAAGTCTATCTGGTCGGGTGGAGCTGTCGTTCTGATGGATTTAGATGGCCTTGAGTTCTCCCAACCGATCAACATGGACAAGTTGAAGAAATACTATCCCTGAGTGGCTCGCTAGGCCGAAAACTCGAAAGAGCGACCTAGGCAAAAATTAGAGCATGAAAAATTTGAAATAATAAAAACTAAGCTCGCAAGGTTGAAAACCCAAAAAGGGCGGCCTTGGCAAAAGTTAGAGCGCAAAAGGAGAGTGTTAATACACGAGTGAACCTGAACCGAACTATGTAAGGCTTGATTCCCATCTTTGGGATACGTAGGCAACTTCATTCTGAAGTCCAGCGATAAACACTTCCAAATCAACTTTGTCCATGTGATCATGTTGGTCATCTTTGTCTTTTCTGCATTCAAGAGCTCGGTTGTGATCTCCAGTGGAGTGCTATTCAGACTAGGGGCAACTTTCCAATTGTTGGGATTCGGGGTTGTGCATCTCAAGGATAGATCTCAGGTGTGTCCAGTTGTGATCCATATCGAAAATGGTTTTGAAAAGTTTTAATAAAAGTTGATTTTGTTCAAATTAATCTTTTTACAACTTACACCATTTTTGGACCAAACGGAAAATTTTCAGTACCCACAACCTTCAATTTCATTGATTTTAGTACAGAATTCTCCTACTCTTGAATACAAATTGAAGTTGCTTTTTATTACATTCATAAGGAAAACTTGAAAGTACAGGTTAAAGCAATAAATTCGGGGCATAGTCAAGTCAGGTGTTCCTGTGTCCCCTCCTAGAGCTTGTGGAAGCCTCTGATGCCAAAGTAGGCCCAACCTGTGCCTCTTCATCGAGCCAAGCTATGCACTCATTGGAGAGGGTGCAACTGAAAGTGGGAGTAGGGGCTAGAAGTTCTCTCGTCCTCCATGTCGTGGCATACCGAGCCAGATGTGAGCCTCGGACTGGAAATACAGTAAGGTACTCTATCCCTTCTTCCGGGCAAGTCTGATCATGTCCAAATTGGCACCGGATTCAGAACGGGAAGTAAAAGATGAAATGTGTTAGGCCGATCAACTGAATCCCGGGCTGGCGAGACATGCTGTAGCTCATCGCTGGTAAATTAAGCCAGGGGCAGCGCCAAGCAATGCTGACAACAGATAAACTGCACATCCATTCGCACCACCATCTCTCGTCTGGGGCATCAACTAGGCGTCGCCGGAAGAAATAGCTGCGAGCTGAATAGGCTGGGCATGACTCCACAACCCTCAACTTGTCCATCAACCATATCTGGAGAGAGATGAAAAATGAGAGATTAAAGAATAGAAAGGTGTACGAGGAGAGAAAAGTGAGAAAATGGTTTTGAGAGAAAAATAGAGCCTGAGGGTCGAGTGATGTGAGGAATACACATGTGAATAGGGAGGGAAACATTACCTGCAGCAGTAGTGGACTCCCCGCGAATCTATTCGTCTCCCAGCGATGGAAGGCATCCAAACCCATCAGTGTCTTAGCTAGTGTCATGGCAATGCAGCTCTTACCCTCTTTGAAGCCCTGGGCAACCTTAATCAAACGGACGCTAGACCCACCGGAGCCTGGGGTAAGCAAGAAATGAGACAACATGCACAAGCAAAGCGCATGTCGCCGAAAACCCTGCCAGTGATGATCGCCGCGATCACCGGCATCAGAAAACCGATGAATCAAGCTGGGGATGTCTAATTCTCCGTTGCGAATCAAAGACCGAGCGTCATGCAAAGTAAGCCCACACATCCGTCCTAAGACTTGGATGTGGCCAAAACGGAATTGGGGTACGATCTCTTCATCTCGCTGAGATTCCATCAAGGCTTGGAAATCTTCAAAAGTGGGGCATATCTCTTGTCCGCCAAAGCTAAAAACATAAGTTACCGGATTCCAACACCTAGCCGCGACATGGAGGAACGGAAAATGCAGCGGGGTGCGGTTCAACGTGAATAGTGCATTTATTCCAAAATCTCGAAAATTCAACTTTTCCGAGCCATCCGAGTTTGCAATCCAATTTGTGAGGTTTTGGACAAGAAATACTTCCATTTGGGGCAAAAACAGAGTTGAAATAGAGAAACTATGAAGCTGGGGCTTTTGTAGAAGATAAGGTATTGAGTGGAAGACAAGTGGCAACAATTTGGGCACTTTCTGCATTAATGGCCAACCGGCCAAATCTGATGGCTGACCGACCATCTTTGTAGCCGATCGGCTAGTTCTTGTGGCCGATAGCTCTTTATGGTGGCCCGTTGCCTCCCACCTTGGCTGATGGCCCCTTTTTTGTTCTCTGAGCTGTCCATATGTTGGAAGTGTTGAGAACTTGTGTCTTGTTCCACTTCGAATGCTTTTTTGTGACGATTTTGTGAAGTCGTGCCTATGTTACTTCAATTTGTTTATCGAGTTGTTGCATTTTTGTTTATCGAGTTGTATTTTGCGTTGATTGTTAAGTTCTTGTCTTGCTTATCGAGTTATATTCACATTTGGTTAGCATGTCAAGTCCTGGTTTTGCTTATCGAGTTGTTTTGTTCTTTCAGTTGTCAGTTGGTTTGCTACCTGATTAAGACAATGCAATTTGAGTGTGTAGTTTTCAAACAAAGTTCAATCTCATTTACATGCTGTGTGATACGATACGATGTGCTGCTTAGAATGTAAAATGTAACACTTTTTCAATCAAAAAGCTGTTTTCATTTCATCATGGTTTCTCTTTTTTTGCAAGAGTACAAGTTTTAAAGAACATAAAACTGCTTGAGGCTGTACAATGTGCAAAAACTACAGGCAAAAAGAGAAATAAAGCAAAAACAAAACATCTGAATTAGCGTCAGTCGCCTCAAGAGTGGGAAGCCCTCTTCGTCCTCTTCCTTGACGAAGGCCCAGAACTATCGCTGTCAGCTCCGCTACCTGAGTCTGAACCCGAACCATCTCCAGCCTCATCTCCATCTTGAGACGACTCTGACTGTGGACTCACTGCCTCATCGTCAGACTCATAATCATCTGGGGCAGGCTCCCGCGAACTACTCCCGGTGTGAGCACGCTTAGCTCTGCTTCGGCTGTGCGCTGGAGTCCCTCGTCCCGCTCCCCCTGCTGCTCAGGGAGGCACTGAAGGTCCCGCTGAGGGGCCCGCTGTGGCTGGTATCTGGAATGGGACCTGAAAAGAACAATTTGGCAAATGCATCAGTTATGCTATGCGAAGCTGAGTATGGTATCAAATGCAGTATATGATTATAGTGTATGAGGGCCGTGGCTAGTATATGAGATGCAGTGTATCGGTGCCGTGAGTGGTATATGAGTGTGGTGTATCAAATGCAGTATTGATAATGTGATGCATTAGATCAGTATGGAGCAGATTATAGAGGGTTTTGGGACAGAGGTTGAAAGAACTTACTGGAATACCGTAAATACTGAGCAGGTCCATGCTCGTCTGCATCATCCCCATCAGAGAAGCCGACAGCTCCAAAGCCTGCCCAGTGTACTCTATGGAAGCCTGCAAAAGTGTTGAGGTAATTAGTAATTTGCGGGATATCAACTGAAATGAAATGAATGTACAGAATGTAAAGTATAGCATATACCAAGGTTGAGCCTCGAACTCCGACGAGCTCATGATCAGCTGGGGGAGGAGCGATGGAAATCTGATAAGTCTCTCCAGCCCGTCCTCGGCATGTCATAGTAGTGGGCAGGTCTGGCCACTAAGCCCTCTGTCTCCTCTGGGAACCCCTCCTACTATGGGCCTGCGTCGCCCTGGATCCTCCCACTCCTCCTGCTGTGGCTACAAGTCTCTCTCTCTCACCTCGGCGAACACTGGCTAGAGGCTGCATAAGATATGTCTGGATAAAGACGGTGTAGTCGCCGTCAAGCCTGAAGAAGTCGACATCCCAACCTATCGTGAAATTGGTCATCTCCTGCGGGGTGTACCTCTCTGTAAACCTCATGTGCGAAAGAGGCGGCATCGGAACCACCGGCTTGGGTAAACCAAGGCTCTGTCGCAAGAAGCGTTCACCCAAGTACCACGCTCGACAGACCGGACCCTCAAGCAAAACCCAGAATCGGGAAGTCTCCCGAGCGCCCATAAACCGGTCTCTAACTGCGTCAGGCAGCACTGCCCAGGGCTGCCAGGTGATATGTAAATGACAGATATACAGGTTGTTATCTGCTATTGAAAGTGCAATATAAAGCAAAGCTCAGATGAACTGTAAGGTTTGAAATACCTCCGTTGTGGCTACAGTGTCAAAATATCGGCGGAAGAATGAGAAAGACTCTCGCGGCCTTCGCTCGCGTCTCACATCGTACCTATGTGAATATGGAACCAAGGGAGGCTTCTCTACCTCCGGCTCTGGGGCAAGCCTCGGGAAGTAGACATATACCCACAACTATAGAATGTGAAAGGGTAATAATGAGTATGTTTATCAGTAAAGTAGTATACAGATAAAGCAAAAATCAGAGAATGATGTGCAGTGCATTGTGCAGTGTGTGCAGTGTACAACTAGTGTAAAACAGATTGTGTGTTATGCAGTGTGTGTGGTGTACAGATAATGTAAAGTAGGACTGTAAAGCAGAAGGGAAAGATGTACCTCCCAGGCTCTCCAGTAGCCTCCTAGCAGGTGCCCGCTCCGACGAGATGAGGAACTCATGTATCCATACAATGTGGCCAAGCCTGCGTCGCCCCAGTCATAGCACCGGATGCAAGACAAGTCTACCAGTGCACTCAAGAGGTAGAAGCCAACGGTGTTCGCCCAATCGGCGAATAGAGTAGTGCCAAGCAAGAACATGAGGAACCCCTGGGCGTAGTGCTCGACCTCCTCGCGAGTCATCGGCGTCTCCCCCCTAAACTGGTCGGCGAACCACGAATATCGCACCATCCCTGGTTGGGAGAGAGGTGGGCGAGTTCCTAGCAAAAAGATCGGAGCAACATCCCACTCACCCATATCAGTGTCGTACGGGATCGGATCACTCCTTACTCCTATGCCGATGAGCATGGAGAAGTCGAAGGGAGTCATCGTCATCTCCCCTGCTGTAGAAAGGTGGAAGGAATCGGTGGTGTCCCACCACCTCTCCACTAAGGCACCTAGAAGAGGCCGACTCACAGTGAGGCGCGAGAGTCCCATACAGAATACACCAAAACCGGCCTCGTCGACGATGTGGCGAACATCATCAGGTAGCTCCGTGTACCAGTCTCGTGCAATGGTGTTCCCATAACCCCGGAAGGCATGAGAATCTCCCTGTGTCCAAGATAAACAGATGCAAAGCAGTGTGTTCAGAATTGATAGAAATGCAGTGTGTACATATGTTCGAGTTGACAGAAGTATCGTGTATGAATGTGCTCAGAATGAACTAGGCATGTGATGTACAAGTGTGTTTGGACTAATCAGATGAAGAGCAATATTGGCTATCGAAGACATATGACCTACATTGCAGAAAGTAAAGAGGAAGAGCATACCTCAGCGGCGCCATAGGATAAGTGTAACTCCGGCTCGCATAGCAGGAGGTTCTCTGGTGCACCTCGCACGAATCTCCTGAACTGGCGAATGCCGTGGGGGGGCAACACGTGTACGTCAGGGTCATAAGATGCTGGATCGAAGGGTCGAATACCGAACGACAAAGGCTCAAACTCGGGATCCATCTCCATCCCCGGAGGAGCCCCATCATGTGGAATGTCATCCGCTATCTTAAGAAGGATGAGAAAATAGTCGAAGATGCGGAAAATAGGTGAGAATGCAAAAGTCAACAAAAAGTCAACTCCGAGGGGTGAAAAATGGAAGAAAAGGTCAAAGCTCGGAAGAGGGCACGAAAATCAAGGGTGACTCGGGGGAAACAAACCCCAAATGAGGAAATCAAGAAAGAGGCACCGAAACCACTTTTCAATCGGTCCAAAATGTTGAGAACAACGAGGGTTTTGCGATTCGAATATTTGTGGAAGGTTTGGAAACGCGTAGAAAGCACGGATCGAAAGGGGGAAATGGGCTAGAATGAGAGGATAAATGTTTTTCGGCCTTGAGGAAGTGAAGAAATGAGGTTCCAAACCCCATACTTAAAGACCCGAGGCAAATGGACCAAACTGCCCCGAATCTGCCATGTTTGGCCGATCGGCCAAATTTTTGGCCAGCCGGCCACATTGTTGGCCGATTAGCTTATCTGGTGGCCGATGGATCCCTCTTGTGGCTGATGGACCTCCAATGCTCTTGTTTGGGGTTGTTCTGTTGATTTGTACCCTCATCTCTTAAGAAAGTTCAAGAAAATACACCTTTGAGCTCAAGCAGTTTTCATGGAAGCTCCGAACTGTGTTTCCAGTGCGTGGCACTCAGTACGAACAAAGTGTATCCTTTTCTGTATCCTTTTGTATACCGCAAGATCAATGAATCGCTTTTGAATGTGCTATGTTAGTGCATTTTGTCATGTATGCAAGGTTGGCATTATAATGTACCATTTCACTTGCATTGTTATGCACCGTCTCACTTGCATTGTTATGTACCTTTTCACTTGCATTATTATTCACCGTTTCACTTGCATTGTTATCCACCTTTTCACTTGCATTGTTATGCACCGTCTCACTTGCATTGTTATGCACCTTTTCACTTGCATTGTTGTGCACGTCTCCCATGCATTGTTATGCACCTTTTCATTTGCGCATTGTATATGCACGCGTTTATCTCGCATTGAAATTGTATCCTGATGTAACATTAAACATGTGTTTCTACTATATTGTACTTGTCAAAGTTTCTCTTTTATGCAGGCACGATATTGTATGTACGGTTCATTTGAAGCTGGCACAACCAGACGATATGGTGTGTGCAGTTCATTCAGAGGAACTCCAAGTAAGATCATTCCTGCCTCTGTGAACTCTCTCTTTGGCTGGAAACATTGGGACGAGTGCCCGATGTTCGTACCACCCTCCGGTGTTTGCACTGCTACCTTTCTCCTCTCGCGTTTGACATGCGTTTGGACGTACCTTTCTCCTCTCGCGTTTGATGTGCGTTAGGATGTACCTTTCTCCTCTCGCGTTTGACATGCGTTAGGACATATCTTTTTCCTCTTGCGTTTGACATACGTTAGGACGTACCTTTCTCCTCTCGCGTTTGACGTGAGTTAGGACGTACCTTTCTCCTCTCGCGTTTGACGTGCGTTAGGACGTACCTTTCTCCTCTCGCGTTTGACGTGCGTTAGGATGTACCTTTCTCCTCTCGCGTTTGACGTGCGTTAGGACGTACCTTTCTCCTCTCACGTTTGACATGCGTTTGGACGTACCTTTCTCCTCTCGCGTTTGACATGCGTTAGGATATACCTTTCTCCTCTCGCGTTTGACATGCGTTTGGACGTACCTTTCTCCTCTCGCATTTGACATGCGTTAGGACGTACCTTTCTCCTCTCGCGTTTGACATGCGTTTGGACGTACCTTTCTCCTTTTGCGTTTGATGTGCGTTAGGACGTACCTTTCTCCTCTCGCGTTTGACATGCATTTGGACGTACCTTTCTCCTCTCGCATTTGACATGCGTTAGGACGTACCTTTCTCCTCTCGCGTTTGACATGCGTTTGGACGTACCTTTCTCCTCTCGCGTTTGATGTGCGTTTGGACATACCTTTCTCCTCTCGCGTTTGGTTACCTTTCTCCTCTCGCATTTGATACGCGTTTGGATGTCCTTTTCCTTTCGCATTTGATACGCGTTTGAGTTCTCTCGTTTGAGACTTTGGGTGTTCCCAATAGTTGTTTCTAGTCTTTTCTGCGTGAGCGCAGTGAAGATTGCTTAATTTTCTTACATCCTTTCTGCATGAAATGTAGTTTGGCCTGTAATTCCCGCGCGTGGCGTGTTCACTTACTTGCTTATGTACGAGTTTGCTGTAATATTTCTTTGCATAACAGTGGCATGATATTTCTTTACAACCCTCTTTGCATAATCATAAGTTATGTTCTGCATTGTGCATGTCATTTGCATTTTGCCCCAGCCCGCGGGCTCATCTCTGTATTGTTATATTGTATGTTTGTCTAAGTCTTCAGCCTTGTCAAAAATGGGTCGTCTCTGGGCTTTGACATTCACTCTCATCATCTCATGACTTTCGAGTTTTGTCAAAGAGGGGCAACTGTAGACACCCCATTTTTGACCGTCCTCAAGACTTGGACGTCATCATTTGAACACTCGATGATCATCTATGCTCGTGTTCGTTTTGAGTTCCTGAAGGTCTCGGCTGTGCGCCTTGCCTTGGAGCCTCTCAACTTGTCTGTTTTGTGCTTGGTTGTGGACCAAGAGCTTGTGGCTTTGTTTCTGAGGGAAGATGGTGGTCTATCGGCCAGCCCTACAACCCATCGGCCAGGCCCCGTGCCCATCGGCCATGCCCTCTTTCTATCGGCCATAAGTGGTGGCCGGTCAGCCTCACTGATGGTCGGTCGGCCATATTTTTTGGTCGAGGCCCTTTTCTTTGCTTTTGCAGATATTTTGGTGCCAGCTGTGCCAGCTGTTGGGCACAGAAGGCATCCTCCATACACGTGTATGGAGGGATTGTAACAAGCTTCTAGCTTGTCAAACAAGCTTGAGGCTTGTGATTCTATATAAAGGGAGGCTCCTCTCTCCTTTCAGCGGTTCAGAATTTTGATTAGGGCTAAACATATCCCTCTCTCTCTCTATATATTTCTCCCTCTTTCTCTATATTTGTACCAATTTGTGCCTTAAAGTGAGTTTTCTTCACACTTTTGCACTAAAGCACCTAGTGAAACACATTCACTCTTGAGCTGAGGTTCTTGGAGGTTGCATTTGAGTGATTTTGGCTTGGTTTTGCCTCAGAAGTGGCTGGTTTTGAAGTTGTTCTTCAAGGGTGAGTAATTACGCTCTTTAAGCCTTGTTTTGCTTAAGTATTTGGCCATCCTTGCATGCTCTTTTAGGCCTTACTTTCAACTGCAAAAACTCTTGTTTTTAAGTGTTTGAAATGTTTGTTTGAGGCTTTGTTTGAGTTAGGGGTGGTTTACCCCCTTTGGTGGCTTATTTTCCTTTGCTTTGTTCTATCTCTTAAGGCCTTTCAAACCACCTTGTTTTGGCCTTTTAATCACTGAATTCCAGAGAAATTTCAGTGGTGGAAAGTGGGTTTTGAGACCCAAAATGGATGGGGGTGGTCCCCCTCTCTTGTGTTTTGTTTGCATGTATTGTTGGCTTAACACTTTGGCATGCTTTTCTACCTTCATAAGGCTCTATCTTAGCATGTTTTAGGCCTTATTCTAACATGATATAACTCTGTTTTGGGTTAGTTTGGTTGCTTCTTACATGCTTCATGTACTTGTAGTGCAATCCTCTTAGTTAGCCTAACATGCTCTATGCTTTGGACCACCATTTTAGCATGTTTTTTACTCCACTCCAGCAGGCTTTTACTCATATTTTGGCATGCCTTAGCTTTGATTTTGGTCGACAAGGTCACCTCTTGCATGGTTTATGCATTTGTAGTGCAAGCTTGTTCACTAGCCTAGCTTGTTTGGTGTTTTGGCCTATTGATCTAGCATGTGTATGCTTTACTCCAGTACTTTTTTGGCTTCGATTTAACATGCTTTAGGTCTGATTTGAGTGGTCTTAGTCATGCATGCTTGGCTTTGCATAGCTATAGTGCATTTGGCTTTGCTAGCTTTAAGCTTTGAGACCTCTAACATGTCATATTTGAGCTTTTTGCATAGTATGGCATCATTTGGCATGTTATTTCAAACCATATACCTCTGCCATATTCTCGCATTTATCATCCCTTTGTTGTGTTTGAGGGTTGAGCCTTATACTTCACTTATGAGCCAATATGTATGCATGCTTGCCTAAGCTTTTGGGGCTACCATCTCAGCATGTTTTTGGTGTTATTTTACCATGTTACAACTCTGATTTTTGTTGGTGAAGTCACCTCATGCTTGGTTTTGGTATGTGTAGTGTAATCCCACTCGTTGGCCTTGCATGCGTCATGCTTTATGCCTCTCATTCTAACATGTGTTAGCTTTACTCCATGCATGTTTTGGCATTGTTTTAACATGCCTTGGGACTGTTTCTAGTGATCTTGGCCCTTTGGGGCTTGCCTTGTGTGTCTATGGTGTAAGTGCCTTAGCTAGTCTTGAGTTTTGGGCACTTTAACATGCTATATTTGTGATGGTCGCATGTTTTGTCATCATTTGGCATATGATTTTAGAGCATATAACCTTGTCATACCCTCATGTTTATCACTTTTTAATTGCGTTTAAGAGTTGTGCCTTTATGCCTTGCTTGCGAGCCATGAGTTGAGTATGCTTTCCTTGCTTTTCGTGCCTAAGTTTTGTTGAGTTTTGGCCACTATTTTGAAGTATCTTAGGCCTGTCCATGTGTGGTTTGACCATTCAAGATTGATAGTGCATGCCTCATGTGTAATATACTTCACTAGCTTTGATGTCTTAGCTCCTTAACATGCCTTGCATGCGTTGCTTACATGATAGAGCCTTGTGCATGCCACTTTAGCATTGGTAGATGAGCATGTGTGTTGCATTGCATTGTGTTTGGATCGAACGTTAATCCAAACACGAGGAACGAGGGACGTTTCATACTCAAAGTGATGAAACGTGCCTCATTCCTTAAGTCACTGATACCTTTGATCATGTATGATAAGGTGGAGGTTCATCGAGTCTTGTTTATGCATTCATCAATATTGTACAAGCTTGACTCTTTGGCTATCATGCATCGAGATGCGTGATTGGTGGCTTGAGAGCCGCGCACTACACTCCTTTGAGCTTGAGACATGATAAGGAGTGTGGTTACACACACATTCTCTTGCAAATACACTGCCATGCCTCTGTTTGTGCTCTGTTGCAGCAAAATGAGAAATTACAGAAAGAAGTGGCCGATCTGCCACCAAAGCAGCCGACCGGCCATCAAAGCTTGCTGACCGGCCATCATTATTGGCCGATTACCATCTCCTCTGGCTGATCAACCACCAGTGAATTCTGAGAGGTATCAAAGGCAATCTGGAAGTTGGCACAATTTTCAAAAGTTTAAAAGAGTGCAAACAGAGGCATCACGAGGCACGGTAGTGGATTTCCGGGAGGAAGCCGACCGAGCATGCATGTCCCTCATCCTTGAGTCCATTTAATCACTTTTGTTAACTTAGATTAAATTAGCTATTTCATTCATGCAAGTGTTGTAATTAATTAGTTAAAGTGTTTAATTAATTCATTTGGTTTGTAATATTCTAATTAGCCTAGATTAGCTAGTTATTCAATTGTGTTGTAATTAATTAGCTAGAATAGTTAGTTAATTAGTTGGCTTGTAATAGTTAGCTTAATTAGCGTAGCTAGTTAGCTCTCTTCCATTCAGACCCTCCATCGAGAGGGCACAATGTTGTAATAAGTGTGCGTGTGTGTGTGAATGTTTTCTAACCTCACGTCTTTCTCCCTTTTACTTATCCGCTTTCAGTGGTTAGATCAGGACATATTTCAATTAGCATCTTTATGCTTGCATGCGTGCATCATTCATTCGTATTGCATGCACCGGGCTCGGCGCATCATTCAAACTACATTATATTTCAATTCCTATTTGAATACATGTATCAAATTGTAGCATTCATATGCCATGTTAGAATAGCGGAGCCTATTTAGCTGCATTTTGCGTGTGTTGCATTAGGCATCTTAACATAGCTAGGATCATGTATTGATTTCCAATTAGTTTTCTTTCTTTGGCTTGGAGTGCACTGTGAGTGTTTATGCTTTAGCATCCTTGTATGCATGTAAGTGATTGCCATGACAGCATGCTTGCCATGAGGCTATTTGCTTAATTGCTGAACTGCATGAATGCCAGTAGATGAAGGCTTCATTGTTTGAATTGGAACAATTCATCAAAATGTGAGTTTTAATCCCACTTTACAGAGTGGCACATCATGTTTCTAAGCCCATCTTGTTTGGTGGCAAAATCCGCGTTTTAGCCTACTTGTGAGTAGCATCTTTAAACCATTTTCAAAAACAAACATGAGATGTTTTGTTCCAAATCAAACAATTTAGTCTATACTTGTGTGTTGTGCGCATCACATAGTAAGTTAGATTAATAAGCGGAATAAGAACACATGTGTTTTCAAAACAACATATCATGATTAGTAGAGGCCGATCCTTTGATCGGGCGAGCGAGAGGTGCTCATTTCACGACCTTCCCCCTTCGTACCCAAGTTCCTGAGCCGAGGCAACTTTGGTGATAACGGACACGTGGCCTTAGGCACGAGTCAGGGTTTCCTAAATTTTTCAAAAACAAAATATTTAGGTGGCGACTCTGAAATCTGGCAAAGCAGTCCATGTTTGGCCCTTTTTGATTCAAAATCGATTTTCTAAAACGATTTGCCGGATTTGAACTCTTTGGTGATTTATCAGTCTCACATTGCACTTTGTGAGATTAGATTCAGAACCGTGATCCGAAGTGTAGTAGCTAGAACACAACTTCGCACCCTCTCCGAAAAGGGGGGCGCGTGGAGCAAGTTCGGGCGGTCTACAGTAATATATTAAAAAATTCTTTAGTATATTTTTTTTCAAATGTAACAACGTAACACTCTAAAAAAATTCCTTAGTGTACATTTTCCAAACGTAACACTCCAATGTAACACGCAAAAAAAACTCATTAGTGTACTCTTTCCAAACGTAACACTTTAATGCAACATACATAAAAACACAAAAAAAATTCTTAGTGTACTTTTCTCAAACGTAACACTCACAGTTTGAATTTATATATTTGTCCAAAACTTACTAAGAATTTTTGTACTTTTTTTGGAATGATTTGAAAAATCTCACATCCTGTTGGAATGATTTGAAAAATCTCATATTCTTTTTTTGGAGTGTTACGTTTGAGAAAAATACACTAATTTTTTCTTTGTGTGTGTTATATTGAAATGTTACAGTAAGGAGTTTTTTTGGAGTGCTATATTAGAATATTACGTTTGGAAAAAATATATTAAGGAATTTTTTTTAAAGTATTACATTGAAATGTTACGTTTGAGTGTTACATTTAGTTACAATTTGAAATTATACATTTGCGTAAAACTTATTAAGGAGTTTTTGTACTATTTTTGAAATGTTTGAAGAATCTTATATCATTTTGAAATGTTTGAAAAATCTTATATCTCAAGTCAATTTTGTATTTCATTTAAAATGTATGAAGAATCTTACATTTCAAGTCATTTCAAATAAAAAAGATTCTCATATAAAAATTCATCTCAAATTTAATTTTCATAGGTTGTGTATCTTATTTTTCTAGCACAAAAAAAAGAAGAAAACATAATAGAAATAAGGGTATAATAGTAAATCTAATTTTCAAATAATATATTAAGGCTAGGTTTGGCATTCCCTAAAAAAGTCAAAAAGTCAAAAAGTCATTATTCTATTTAAGTCACATCACCTCTCTACTACATCACTTCAAACCCAACTCATATTTCATAAAAAGTCAAAAAGTACACTTATTTAGAATATTCCAAATAACCTCAAATCTATCTTTTCAAAATCAATGAGATTAATTGATATATAATAAAATCTTTGGAATTAAACAGATCATCATTCTTTAATATGGAATTTATTATTAAATTTTTTACATATTTATAAAAAAAAATACATTTTTAATTATTAATTATTATATAATTTATCACTTATTTATAATTTTTTCCAAAAACGACCAGCCCACTACTGTGCCTACTGTTCCTCCAAACAGCGTGGTTTTACACCATTTCTCCTTCTTTTTATGCTTTTTTGTTTTTTGGGTAGAAAAAATTTGGGGAAAATGCATAAAAAAATTTTGCTCAAAATTTCTACCAATGAGACTCGCACCATATCAGTTCCATATGAGTTTCATATTCATATGAAATATTTGATAAAAATTTTAAAATTTCTAATATTACTTATTTTTTTTAAAAAGAATATTAAAAATCTTAAAAATTTTATCAAATTTTCTATTTATATCACATATAATTGTGAAACCCACACTATATGAATTCTATGTGAATCTCACACTCCCCCCGTATATGGCATTTGATAAAAAATTTAAGATCTCGAAGTTACTCTTTTTCAAAACACGCCAAATCTTGATCCCAATTGTTATTAAGACAGGGAAAGAAATTAATGTCTGAGAAGTTGGGAAAGTTACCTTCTTCATCTTCCTTAAGCTTTCTATTCTCTTCCTCTATCTACTTCTCTCACTACAAACCCAAGCAATTCTCTCTCTAATCTGCTAATTCTATCCCCTCTTTCATTTTTATTAACAATGAGAAAAAAAATCAACTTGTGGATTGAATATTTTTTTGGATCTAAACAATTTGTTTTACAGAGGGTTTCGTTGTTGGTGTATTTGAATTGTGATTCGAATTTTGTTGAATAGTAACCGAAAAAATTGAATTTTTTGTTTTGGTTTTTACCACTCTTGACGAGATGATGGATCATTTGTTAGGATGTATGTGATTTTGAGTCTTCAATGTCAAAAACCCAACCACCCCATCTCTTCATCTTGGCTGCCATGGTGTATGGAGGCTGAAAGTATTGCAGGACTATAGTCTATTGGGTGTGTTTGATTGGACGGACTGGATAAGGGGGATTAGAATCCATCGGACTTGAGTCCTGCGACTGTGAATTCCCCGGACTATTTGGTTGGATTGGATATGTATCCTGTGTTTGTTTTTTCATGGGATTAGATGTCTGGAAATGACTATTTTTAGTGAATCCAACATTTGATTGGACGGACTGGATAGGATAAATGAACAAATGACTATTTTACCTTTTTTTAATTGTTTACTAAGTAATAGCAGTATTAAACATATCTTTAATATTTTAATTATTTTTAGCTAGATTAAATAAAAATTTATTTTATTTTATTTTTTACACAATTAAATAAATTTATTTTTTAATAAATAAATAAATAAAATATCAATAAAAATATATATTATTTTTTTTAATTAAAATTTTAAATAAATTTGTTTTTAAAAATAATAATAATCAAAAATGAAATTAAATAAAACATCTATTAAATTTAAATAATGAAATTAAATAAAACATAAACAAAATTTTAAAATAAAACATCAATAAAATATCTATAAAAAATTATTTTAAAAAATTAAATAAATAAAACATCAATAAAAAGTTAAATAAAATTATTTTATTTTTAAATTGAGACATTTAAATTTTATTGAATTTTATTAAATATAATACATAATTAAATAGTAGAGGGTCAAAATGGTCATTTCATCATCTAATCCAAACAGTGATTAGTCCCTCCAAAACAATCTCATACCCCCAAGAACACAATAGTCCCCATATGGGGGATAAGGAGTCCGGCCGGACATGGAGTCCGGCGGACTAAAAAAAAATCAAACGATAAATAAAGAATACTATTTAGATTACAATCTAAATAGTGGATAGTCCGCCCCTTATCTCGCGAATCAAACACGCCCTATATGTTCTGGGTTTCCAAAGGGGGTTGAAGAAGAGCAAAGTATAACTTTAATCAAGTTTCACGGAACTCAATGTGGCAATGTGGAAGAGTCAAGTTTCACAAGACCCTTGTTTTTGGGACTTTCACAATTCTCTTTGATTTTAACTATTGATGGATAAGCGCCACACATATATGAGTAGGTGTTACATATATATTAATGACTGAAATTTAAAGGGATTGTGAGATCCAAAAAAAGGGGTCCTAAGCATTTTTGGTGAGAGAGCTGAGAAGGAAAATGTTTGGAACTCTCACGATCCTCACTAATGTATTAACTATTGATGTATTTGAATTTTTTTCTATCTTTGACAATAACATAAAAATTCAAATCATTTAAAAAATTATGAGAATTGTATTTTATCAGGTTTGTATCATTACTGAACTGAGAAACAACAATGATTTAGACTACTAATTTTGATACTCTAATAGAACACTAATGGTATGGTAATGACCAAAAAAAATAAATTAAAAATAAATCAAAATCAAAATATCACATCACTATGAATAGAGCCCACTACCAACTTATTAGAACTACCTTTAAAACTTAAAACTTAGAGCTCCATAGTATTTTTCACTGAGAAATTGTGGTAAAAGAGTTTCGCAGAGTTAGCAGGCACAACAGTGACCCCATCCGTGCTTGTAGGGTAGACTGGACACTTCAAAATCTGAAGACAAAATAGGGGTGCACATGCAAGGGTAAAAAAACAAACACGCGCGCGTTCCATCGTTCATGCACCTTAAAAAAAAAAAAAAAAAGTAGTTTGCATACTTCAAAATCTTTATTTGAGAACGACAAAAGAAAAGGGAGGTTCCGTTTGGTAAATTTCTTAAATTATATTTTACATTGATTTGGAAAAATATTTGAGGGTCATAATTTTTGTCGCTCAAATGGTTTAAAATTATCAAAACGACATCGTTTTGGCAACTTTTGTGCATGTGTTGTGCCCAAAACGACATCGTTTTGGTAGTTTTGAGCCATTTGAGCCACAAAAATTGTGGCCCTCTACCATTGCTGATTAATTTGAGTGTGATATTTATTTTGAGTTTTTAAATCATAATTTTACATTCATTTCTTAAAACTCAATTCAAAACATAATCATTACTTTTCAAAACTCATAACCAAATACATAATTCAAAACTCTTTTTAAAATTCAATTCAAATCAATATTTTAATTTTTTAAATATTTTAATATTTTAAAAATATTTTAATTTTGTTAATATTTTAAACATTTTAATATTTAAATATGTTACGATTTTTTTATTTTTTAATTTTTTGAATATTTTTAAATATTTTAATATGGAGAAGGGGTTTGGAAATACTCTTCAGATCTTAGGGGACGCTCGCGATCCTCAGATTGTCACTTGAAAAGAAATGAATACTCCGGTCGTCGGTGTCAGAATTACACACTCCGACGGACAAGTTAATCTCAACTCTCTCTGGATTACTTGTATTTTAAGTTAAGCATATTGATTCTCACATACCTCTTTCTAGCTGATGTTCTTCTATTTATATCTTTTCTTTCTTGGGCCTCGGGATTGGTCCCACTTTCAATTCACCATTCGGCTTCTTTTGTAGCAAACCGCTTTTCACTCGGCCCCTTGCTTAACCGGCTATTTGGCCGAATAGGGTAGGATTTGAACGTGCGAAGCGGGGCCGAGTGCTATATATATTTCGACTTTCCAAGTTCAACTATTCGGCCTCTTTACGACTCCCAATATTCGGCCCCCATAATTGCCCCCCAAGCACTCCACTAACGACAGTTGGTTGGAGTGTTTGGTTTTGAACTTGAAAAGTCAGAGCCGAAATTCGGCGACTAACCTCATTCCAACGCAGATGTCTGAGCACACGCTTCTCGGTTATCATTTCAATTTTCCGCCTCTTCATACACTTCTATTTATTGTGATTTAAAATTTCGACGTCTTTTCAAATATATACACATTTTTAGATTCTCGTCGCTGGACTGCCTTCCGAATTACCTCTGCAACTTCCTTTCCTTCACTATCCTCTTCGTCTCTTGTAAGTTCTCTCCCTCTCTGCTTTGAATCCTTTTTCCTGGTTTGTTTTTGGTTTAGCATATTTCTATAGGCTGAAGGAAATGGCAAAACATTTGAAAGATCACCTATCCTCGGATCGAATTTCTGGCTTTCGACGCCATTTTTCCATTCCTGATGACGTCCATCTGTCACTCGTGACAGACGACACCCTCGATATGGAGAGGGCTGATGAAACCATGATTGTCTTCCCTCTCCTATCAATCGCAGAGGGTGGAGTCTGTTTCCCCCTTCACCCATTCCTTAGGGCTATGCTTTGCCATTGGGATTTAATCCCTTCCCAACCCAATGTCAACTTTTTTAGAATCGTAACGGGGATTATAGAGCTAAACCGTCGCCTTAGGATTAACCTCAGCATTCCTGCTATTCGGCATTGTTATGCCTTGGCCAAGTCTTCTGGTCGGCACGGACGTTATTTCCTTAGGGCCAAGGACACCGACCATCAATTAGTGACTATGCTTTCCAGTTCTGGGAAGTGAGTCGATAATATTATGGTCGTTATCCAAGGTAATTGGGAATTCGGCGAAGACGAGGATCGCCTCGATCCTATTCCTAGACGGAGGGGCGAACCAGGTGGCCATATAGCTTCTTGTGTTTATTTTTTTGTTATATTTATAAAGCTTTATTTTTGAGACCTCATGGTTTTGCTTGTGCAGGAAACGATTTGAAGAAAGTCCTGACTTCAACCGACGACGCCGTTCTTTCGGAAATCAAAATCGTGCTCAAATATTTCGGCCGTCCAAGTCTTTAGAAACAGGGGAGGGCGGCCCACGTTCTGCTTCGCTACGAGCCGACATATACGACCTTCTCGGCGGCAGAAAACATCCCAATTCCGAAGGGTGAAGAGTTTCTTACCGCTCTTATTTTGATCGACTTAAAAAACTTGCGGCAAGTTGGTTTCGAGGGGTCCGATTCGGAGCAGGCGAAAGTAGCTAAGGTCGCTGAGTCAGATCAATCCAAAGTGGAAGTAGACGAGGCTTTGAAGTTGGCCTTTGAGGAAGCCAGCCTCAATTCAGTCGACCCTCCGTCCACTTCGGGCCGAGGGGACCTCCCATTTGACGACGTTTTTAACGGTTTAGAGGACCTTCCCGGCGCATACCCCGAAGACATGGCTGGGTTAAGCCTCACACAACTTGCCAAAAAGAAAAACGCGGAAATGATGGCTGCGCGGCGAAAAGCAGAGGCCATTCGATCTGAAGTGCCACCTGTCGCCGAATCTCAGCCCTCCCTGCCTGTTGCCAAATCTCAGCTCTCCTTGCCTGTTATTGAGGAGGAAACGGCAAAAAATCGAAGTGCCGAGTCCGAGGTGGTTGTGCAAGCCGATCAAGAGGCTGAGCAAAGGGCAGAGAAGCATCCTGTCGAGGTCGAGGTCGGCTCAGAAGAAAACTGTGCCAAGAAACGGCCTTGTTTAGAGGAATCGGATGTGATTATGCCTTTTGTTATTCAATCGAAGATAAAAAAAAACACGTCGATCTCCTCTGATGCTTCGACAATTAAAGACCTAGCCGTCGCACTCAGCATGGCTACGTCCGTCTCATTGCCGGCTGACAAGGCGGCTTTCCGAGCGGAGCCGGATCTGTTGGCAATAGCGCTAGCCGCTCAATCGGCTCTCTTGGTATATACCTTGACCTTGTCTTTCCCTTTTATGCAAATATTGTTTTGGTTTTAATTTCCTGTTTCACAGACAGTCGGGAGAATAGCCGAGATAGGTCGTCGCCAGCATGACGCCGTCGAACGACTTGGCCGTTTACAAATGGAAGTAGAGGGCCAAAGAACAGGGCTGATTTTCGAGGCGGCGAGGGCGAAAATGGAAAACGCCAGGGCCGAGGCCGAGATGGAGAGGGCGAGAAATGCGGATCAGCTAAGATTGGCCGCCGAGAAGAGGGTAGACGCGAGCGAAGACGCGCTCAAGTTAGCCCAAGAGGCGATCGCCAAACTGGAGGCTAAGTTAGAAGAATTAAAGAAGGCGAAGGAAGCAGCCGACTCGGAGGCTTCCAAGGTGTTCGAGGCCGGGAAAAGTGCTGCTCTCGCCAACTATGTGGAAGAAGTCCCCAAGTTTGAAAATCGGAGATTCAAACATGGCTGGCTCAAAGCCCTTGCTGCTGCTGATGTGACATTGGCTATGCCGATTCCATACGAGCAAGTGGATGTTGAGTCGCTGGAGTCTGACTCTGAGGATTAATTTGGGAGACACTTGTTTTTGTTTTAGGATTTTGAATGTATTCTTACAGCTTTTCGTTTAGTAGTTTTCATGTATTGCTACAGTCATAGTTTTTTGCTAGGCATTTTCATGCGAACTTGTAGCTTTTTGTTTAGTAGTTTTTATATGTAAAATGGCTATAATTTGTGCCCAATTTACTAATGAAAATTTTCTTTATACTTTGCTATTATTTGTGCTAAATTTTGTTATTGATGAATGGTATTGTTTTTTGCTATTTTGGATAAAACATTCATGTATACTTGCCGATTAGATAACTAGGCAATTTTAATTTATCCTCGTTGAATAGCCGATCAGATTACTAAATCTGCCATTGCCCTAGCCAATGCATGAACTCCGAAAAGCCGAATACTAATAGTTCATGGAGTGGCTGTGGCACACAATGATCGGCATCGGGCTTAGGTGCTTGGCCGATCAGATTAATAAATCTACCATTGCCCCACCCAATGCATGAACTCCAAAAAGCCGAATGCTAATAGTTCATGGAGTGGCTGTGGCACACATCGATCGGCGTCGGGCTTAGATGCTTGGCCGATCAGATTAATAAATCTGCCATTGCCCCGGCCAATGCATGAACTCCAAAAAGCCAAATGCTAATAGTTCATGGAGTGGCTGTGGCACACATCGATCGGCATCGGGCTTAGATGCTTGGCCGATCAGATTAATAAATCTGCCCTTGTCCGGCCAATGCATGAACTCCAAAAAGCCGAATGCTAATAGTTCATGGAGTGGCTGTGGCACACATCGATCGGCATCGGGCTTAGATGCTTGGCCGATCAGATTAATAAATCTGCCCTTACCCCAGCCAATGCATGAACTCTAAAAAGCCGAATGCTAATAGTTCATGGACTGGTTGCAGTGCACATCGATCGGCATCAGTCTTTTGGAGTTTAGCGTTAATGAAATCGCCTCGGGGCGCTGCAAGCATTAGAAATATATGGGATGGACTCTTCACGCCAGTGACTCCACTTATTGTGTTCAGACTCAATTTAAAACAATTTGTTGCGTAAGGTTAGATAAGTGCGAATGTCAAATAGACTGTTCTTCAACAGTAAAGGAGAAGCGCGAACATTGGCTGAGCTTGACACTGTAATGAATCGCAACAGGGAACCCACCCGTGCGGGAGGTAGGACGTCCAAAGAACGAGAAAAACGTCAGCCTCCAAGTCGTCGAAGTAGATCACCCCGCAAGGAAAAACAGCAACGGGGAAGCTCCCCACGACCGCGACCGAAAAATGAGGCCGACGCGACGCCGCGACCGTTGAGTTTTGCGGTTTTTGTGGGGAATAAACCGATGACGGAGGCGGACTCCATTGTCAACGACCCAGGTGTAGCGGTCGAGTTTGCTCGACAGATTTTTCCACCGGAAGTCCAGCAGTTGATGGTTAGTCGACAGGATTTCGAAGTATTTCAAGAGGGCATCCACGAGGCGGTGAAAGGGCTGTATACCACTTATGAAGTCGGCATGCGCCTGCGCACCGCGCGACGAGAAATAGAGAAAAAGGACGAACGAATTCGGAACTTGGAGGCTCGCGCGGAGAAGGCTGAGCATGAGCTTAGGGAACTTAGGAAGGATCAAACCACTGAGCCGCGTGCGGCAGGTCAATCTAACCCGGTCGTGGAGGAGAGAGTGACTTAACGGCTGTAAAGTCACGCGATAGCCGATCGGGATACGACAATCATGTTTGCCGTAGAAAATGCAAGGACTGTGGGTTATGAAAAAGGCTTCTACGACGGCCGAAGAGTCGGGATAGACAAGACCAAGGAGAAACTCGCAGAGGAAGTGTGCCGATGCAAGAATCGAGGCTTTAGGCACGGGTGGATTAAGGCTCTCCAAGCCTCAGAGGCACTCCAAGGAGCATGAGTTGAATCAGCGTCGCCATTATATCATCATCACGACTTTCCTTTTGACGCTTTCGAAATTGAGAAGAGCGATGACGAGGGCGATGCCGAATAGAACTAAACATATATTGTAAACGTTCCAACACAGATTGGGCGTCAGCTATGTATCTATTGGATAATTTAATAAAATATTTTATTTTAAATGTTTGTGTTTGATTTTGAATGTTTACATGCCTGATTAGGCATCTCGTTTCGAATGTTTGCATATTTTAATTTTGTTTATGCGGTTGTGCCGGCCCAACTTATTCAAGCATTTCATTTTCAATGTTTGTATGCTTTTAAAGTATAAACGGTTTTTGCCGGCTCAGCTTAACAAAACATTCCACTTTGAATATTTATATGCCTTAACCTTCGTCGTGAAGGGCGTTCCGAATCCGGAGTCTTAATCGGCCCAAACGTGTTATGCACGACTGGGGCTCCGGATTCGGAGGCTTTATTTGGCCAATCGTGATATCCACGAAGGGCGCTCCGAATCCAGAGTTGTATTCGGCCCAAATGTGATATCCACGAAGGGTGCTCCGAATCTGGAGGCTTAATTAGCACAAGGGTGTCATTCACCGATGGGGCTCCGAATCTGGAGACATAATTTGGCCAATTGTGATATCCACGAAGGGCGCTCCGAATCCGAAGGCTTAATCGGCCCAAAGGTGTCATTCACTGATGGGGCTCCGAATCCGAAGACTTAATTTGGCCATTCGTGATATCCACGAAGGGCGCTCCGAATCTAGAGGCTTTAATCGGCCCAAGAGTGTCATTCACTGATGGGGCTCCGAATCCGGAGACTTAATTTGGCCAATCGTGATATCCACGAAGGGCGCTCCGAATCCAGAGGATTTAATCGGCCCAAAGGTGTCATGCGCCGATGGGGCTCCGAATCCGGAGACATAATTTGGCCAATCGTGATATCCACGAAAGGTGTTCCGAATCCGGAGGCTTAATTGGCCCAAGGGTGTCATTCACCGATGGGGCTCCGAATCCGGAGACTATTTGGCCAATTGTGATATCCACGAAGGGCGCTCCGAATCCGGAGGCTTAATTGGCCCAAAGGTGTCATGCGCCGATGGGGCTTCGAATCCGGAGACATAATTTGGCCAAACGTGATATCTACGAAGGATGCTCTGAATCCGGAGGCTTAATCGGCCTAAGGGTGTCATTCATTGATGGGGCTCCGAATCCGGAGACTATTTGGCCAATTGTGATATCCACAAAGGGCGCTCTGAATCCAGAGGCTTAATTGGCCCAAGGGCGTCATTCACCGATGGGACTCCGAATCCGGAGACTTAATTTGGCCAATCGTGATATCCACAAAGGGCACTCCAAATCTGGAGGCTTTAATCGTGATATCCACGAAGGGCACTCCGAATTCGGAGGCTTTATCGGCCCAAGGGCGTCATTCACCGATGGGGCTCCGAATCCAGAGACTTAATTTGGCCAATCGTGATATCCACGAAGGGCGCTCCGAATCCGGAGGCTTTAATCGGCCCAAGGGTGTCATTCACCGATGGGGCTTCGAATCCGGAGACTTAATTTGGCCAATCGTGATATCCACGAAAGGTGCTCCGAATCTAGAGGCTTTATCGGCCCAAGGGCGTCATTCACCAATAGGGCTCCAAATCCGGAGACTTAATTTGGCCAATCGTGATATCCATGAAAGGCGCTCCGAATCCGGAGGTTTTAATCGGCCCAAGGGTGTCATTCACCGATGGGGCTCCGAATTCGGAGACTTAATTTGGCCAATCGTGATATCTACGAAGGGCGCTCCGAATCCAGAGGCTTTAATCGGCCCAAAGGTGTCATGCGCCGATGGGGCTCCGAATCCGGAGACAATTTGGCCAATCGTGATATCCACGAAGGGCGCTCCGAATCTGGAGGCTTGATCGACCCAAGGGTGTCATTCACCGATGGGGCTTCGAATCCGGAGACTATTTGGCTAATCGTGATATCCACGAAGGGCGCTCCAAATCTGGAGGCTTAATCGACCCAAGGGTGTCATTCACCGATGGGGCTCCGAATCCGGAGACTATTTGGCCAATCATGATATCCACGAAGGGCGCTCCGAATCCGGGGGCTTAAATCGGCCCAAAGGTGTCATGCGCCGATGGGGCTCCGAATCTGGAGACTTTTGAACTGAATTGTGCAATGAGAAAATGAGAGACTTTGCATTGCAAGAGTGAAATATGTATATGGTGAACCATTTAAAACTAGTATCATTTCCCAAAAGTTAGGTTTAATGATAAAATTTACGCAAGTGCGTTGAATTCCAAGGCCGTGGCAGGCTCCTTCCAGACATGTCTTTGAGCCGATATGTCCCTACTCCAGCGATCGAATCGACCTGATATGGGCCGTCCCAATTTGGACCCAATTTTTCATCAGCCGATTTTCTGGCAGCTGGGAGTACTTTCTTCAGGACCAACTCTCCTGGTGTGTAGCGGCGTAGCTGAACACGTTGATTATACGACTTAGCAAGCTGCTGCTGGTACCGTGCCATGGACGCAAGGGCACTGTCTCTTCGTTCTTCAATCAGAGTCAAATCCAAAGACAGCATCATGTCGTTTTGGCCCATGTCAAAAACTTTCGACTTCAAGGTTAGAAGGCCGATCTCTAGTGGTATAATCGACTGGGTTCCAAAGCATAAAGCAAACGGCGTTTCCCTAGTGGATCGCCTCGGCGTAGTTCGATGAGCCCACAACACACTCGGCAATTCTTCTACCCATTTGCCTTTAGCTTTCTCCAGCCTCTTCTTGATGACGTCCAAGATGGATTTGTTAGAGGCTTCAGCTTGACCATTGCTTTGTGGGTAAGCCGGCGTGGAAAAGTAAGGCCGGATACCATACTTGCTGCACAGATCTCGGCAGACGCCGCAATCAAATTGGGTGCCGTTGTCTGAGATAAGTACTCTTGGAATGCTGAATCGTGTTATGATATTTCTCCATACAAAGCGCTTAACATCAACATCTCGAATGTGCATTAATGCCTCCGCTTCGACCCATTTTGTGAAGTAATCTGTCGCGACAATCAGGTATCGTTTGTTCCCTGGGGCCCTCGGCAATGATTCGATGATGTCAAGTTCCCATTGGGCGAACGACCAAGGACTGGTTATGGAGCTTAGCTCTTCAACAGGCAGGTGGGTCAAGGGAGAGAACTTCTGGCACTGTTCACACTTTTTCACGTAACATTCGGCATCGGCTCTCATTGTCGGCCAGTAATACCCCTGTGTCACGGCTCGATGAGCCAAAGAGCGCCCGCCAGAATGGGCGCCACAACTGCCTTCATGTATTTCAGTCAGAAGCTCTTCGACTTTGTTCGGATGCATGCAGTCCAAATATGGACCAGAAAGGGATTTTTTATAAAGCTTTCCTTACGGATCCAAGTAGTATCGCAGGGCTTTGTTTCGCAGCTTGTGCGCTTCTTTCTTGTCCTTTGGAAGCTATTCGGAAGACAGGAATGCAGCAATGGGATCCATCCAACTCGGTCCAGATTCTGTGACATTGACCTGGATTTCCTCCGAAGGGCCAATGCTCGGCTCCGGGATGAAACCTACTTCGATGGTCCGTTTAATCTCTGAGTTAATGGCGGAGACTAGGCAAGCCAGGGCATCTGCATGTGTGTTCTGATCACATGTTATCTGATTCAATTCATGATGGTCAAATTTTGCTAGCAAGGAGTTAGCCGTTTTCATGTAAGCCGCCATACGGTCGTTTCTTGCCGCGTACTCCCCCTTTAGTTGATTGATCACCAGTTTTGAATCGCAAAATACAAGCAAACGTCGAGCACCCAGATGATGTGCATTCCGCAAATCGGTTAGAAGGGCTTCGTATTCGGCTTCGTTATTTGAAACTTCGAAGCTGAGCTTGACGGCCTGCTCAATTATTGCGTCGTCGGGAGCCAAGATTACTATTCTGGCTCCACTGCCTCGCTGATTGGATGATCCATCACAGTACAACTGCCAAATGTCCCCAACATAAATTCTCCAGTTCGGCTTCGGTCGAATTTCATCAGACTTGAAGTCGGCAAGACCCCCAGTGAATTCGGCAACAAAGTCGGCAAGCACCTATCCCTTGATTGAGGTTCTAGGTAGAAATTGAATATCGTACTGGCCGAGTTCAAGAGCCCACTTTGAAACACGTCCTGATACTTCTGCACTACGTAATACTGATCGGAGGGGATAATCTGTTAGCACCCCGATGCTATGCCCGTGGAAGTAATACATCAGTTTTCTTGCCGTCATGACTAGGGCTAGGATGAGTTTTTTCAGCGGAAGGTAGCGTGTTTCGGCGTCAACCATTGCCTTGCTCACATAATACACTGGCCGCTGCTCCCCCAGCTCTTCCTTTATCAGTATGACGCTGACGGCCCGGTCGGAAACTGCTAGATACAAAATGAACGGGTCGCCAGCCGATGGTGTTGTCAAGAGTGGAACTGATCGGAGGTAGGTTTTGAGGCCGTTGAAAGCGGCTTCGCACTCAACGGACCATTCAAAAGCCTTGCCCTGTCGTAGTATATGAAAAAATTGTCGGCAGCGATCTGTAGACCGACTGATGAACCTATTGAGTGCGGCGGCCATCCCCATCAACTTTTGAATCTCTTTTACTGAACGAGGGGAGCTGAGCTCCAAGATTGCTGTGATTTGCCTCGGGTTGGCTTTGATTCCACGATAGTTGACAATGTCACCCAAGAATTTGCCAGAGCCGATCCCAAATGCACATTTGGAAGCGTTCAGCTTCATTTTGTATTTGCATAGAATGCCGAATGTCTCTTCCAAATTGGCTAGATGAGTTTGCTCTTCTTTGGACTTGACCACCATGTCATCAATGTACACTTTCATAGTGTGGCCGAGTTGCTCCTTGAACATGGCAGTGACCAGTCTTTGGTAAGTTGCCCCCGCATTCTTCAGCCCAAAAGGCATAACCTTATAACAGTAGGTTCCTCTTGGGGTGAGGAATGCAGTTTTGTCTTGGTCCTCCGGATGCATGGCGATTTGATGGTAGCCTCTGTAAGCATCGAGGAAGCTCATACACTGATGGCGTGCCGTTGCATCTACAAGCTGGTCAATTCTGGGTAGAGGAAAACAATCATTGGGGCAGGCTTTGTTTAGGTCCGTGAAATCAACGCACACTCGCCAAGTCCCATTTTTCTTCTTCACAACCACAGTATTAGAGAGCCATGTAGGTTAGGTCACTTCCCTGATTGCCCCGGCATCGAGCAACCTATCGACCTCTTCAACAACGGCGGCTGTATGCTCTGCGGCTGACCGCCGGCTTTACTGAATGATCGGCTTGCATTTATGGTCAACATTCAAATGGTGCTGCGAAACAGACGGATCTATACCCGGCATCTCGTATGGAGTCCACACAAAGACATCAAGGTTGCTGAGCAAGAAGGAAATTAGCTGATGTCTATCGGCTTGATTCAGGAAGGCGCCGACCATGAAGAACCTGTTTGGGTTTTCGTCGATTTCAACTCGATCTAGGGCTTCCATGGCCTTTTCACTTGGGTGCCGCCCAACATCGTCGAGGCTCTCCCGATCTGGCACCTCGATAGAATTCACTTGCAACTCCTTTGGCGTCTTTCCGACAAGGAGATAACAAGCTTGTGCCGACTCCTGGCAGCCACGGATTTGCCCAATGCTGCGTTCTGTCGGGAAGCGTAACAGCTGATGATAGGTGCTTGGCACGGCCTGCATAGTATGCAGCCAAGTTCGCCCCATGATGAGATTATATGGCGATGGCAGTTTGACGACTAAGAACTCCACATCCACTGTTCGGGAGCCCGCTCGAACGGATAGTGTGATTTTCTCCAATAGGTATTCTGGATTGGCGTTGAAGCCAAATAGTGGATAAAGAGCCGGAGAGAGATCCGATTCGGAGAAGCTGAGTTTGGTGAATGTCTTGTAATACATAACTTCCGATGTGCTTCCTAGGTCAATGAGTACGCGCTCAACGGTGAATCGGTTTACGTGTAACTCGATTACCAAGGGATTAATGTGGGGAAATGTCACTCCGGTCAAATCTGAATCATCAAAAGCAATGCTCGCAGCTTCATGGGGCCGTTTAGCCGGAATGAGTTGATTTTGAGGGTCGGGATTCGACTGAATCGTATGCACCGCAGATGACATTGGCAGGCTGCGTATCATGTGGATCACGCCGAGTGGAGGTGAATCCTGTCTTAAAGTTATTGCTTTGGTTGAGTTGCCTTTTCGGACGTACTGTTGTAGCAAACCATCTTGTACCAATTCCTCCAGGTGATCCTTCAATATATAACAACTCTCAATATCATGGCCATGATCCTTGTGATACTCGCACCACCTATCCTGTCTTCGCGTGTCGAGAGGTCTCACCATTTTCGACGGCTATTTGAAGAATGGAAGATGTTGGATTTTGGACATGACCGCGCTGATCGGCTCTGACAACTCCGTGTATTTCTTGTCGGCGCGCCTTGTGCGCCTGCTATCGACTTGCAATTGTTCATTTGCTCAGTGGAAGCATTGGTCGCTTGATTGGCGAGAATCCCGTCTCTTATCTCGTTTAGCCCGATGCCATGGTTCAGGGCTCTGAGGTGGTACAGAATTTAATGGCTGAGTAATTTCAGAAGGAGCCGTCTTGTTGGTCACATTTCTGACTTTAACCCGCAAGGCGTCATCTTCCACTTTACAGTATTCCTCAACTTTCTTCATCAACGACCAGACTGTTTTGGGGGGCCGTCTGGTCAAAGAGCTGCGGAGGGCACTGTCGGGATGTAGCCCCATCTTGAAGGCAGTAATGGCCATGGAGTCATTGCAAGCATCATCTACCAGATTAAAGCACTCCCAATACCACGCCGAATACGCACGAAGGGTTTCCCCCGGTTGAATCTGCATTGCCCAGAGGGAATCGGCTTGCTTTGGCTTGACCTCATTAATGATAAACCTTGCCCTGAAGGATTTTTGGAGTTGGTGGAAGCTCTTGATCGAAGCCAGCTCCAGTTTATAATACCACCTGACAGCCAGTGGTCCCAGATTGCTCGAAAATATTCTGCACATGAAAGCCTCGTCGTCTGCATGCAGCGTCATGGCTTGCTCGTAATGGCGGATATGATCGGTGGGGTCTGATTTACCGTCGTACAAGGTGAATGACGATGCTTTGAATTTCTTAGGTAGCACTGCCCTTGCAATCCGTCGTACAAAGGGATCGTGCTGGTCTTCTTTGTCTGAACTGTTTCTTCTTCGCTTATGCCTTATACGTGGACTTTCTTCAGAGGAACTGGTAGTTTCGGGTCGCCCCTTCTTCTTGGGCTCCGGGGATAATGAGTCGGAGTCGCTATCAGTGTCTTGTTGTCGGGCTCGAAGTCGTCGACCATCTGCCCTCAGAGGTCGTTCCGGATCTTGGCGTACAGCTTGTTTGGACTTCGCCACTTCCAAGGCCAAATCCTGACAGAGACGTTCGTTCTCAGCGATCATGTTCTCCAACCTCTGTTCGTTTTGCTTTGCTTGTTCCATGATCGCTTGCATTGTCTCATGCGCTGAAGTCAAGGGTGAGGCGAAGTTCAAGGCGCGTCTTGCGGCGATAGTCTCTGGTCCAAGCATGTTTGTTGGAGTGAGGTCGTCTCTCTGTGTGGTTTCGTCAGTGACTATCGGAGGGTCTTCCGTTACGCCCGCCATGGATGTATTTGAGTATTCCCACAGACGGCGCCAATTGTGGGGAAGTGGTTTGGAAATACTCTTCAGATCCTAGGGGACGCTCACGATCCTCAGATTGTCACCTGAAAAGAAATGAACACTGCGGTCGGGGGTGCCAGAATTAGCACTCCGACGGACAAGTTAGTCTCAACTCTCTCTGGATTACTTGTATTTTAAGTTAAGCATATTGATTCTCACATACCTCTTTCTAGCTGATGTTCTTCTATTTATATCTTTTCTTTCTTGGGCCTCGGGATTGGGCTCACTTTCAATTCACCATTCAGCTTCTTTTGTAGCAAACCGCTTTTCACTCGGCCCCTTGTTCAACTAGCTATTTGGCTGAATAGGGTAGGATTTGAACGTGCGAGACGGGGCCGAGTGCTATATATATTTCGACTCTCTAAGTTCAACTATTCGACCTCTTTACGACTCCCAATATTCGGCCCCCACATTTAATTTTTAAATATTACGATTTTAATTTTTTTAATTTTAAAATATTTTATAAAAATAAATTCAAACTCTATTTTATAAAAATATTTTTAAATATTTTAATTTTTTTGTTATGTATTTGGTTATGATTTGAGTGTATAGTTGTGAAAGTAGTATGGAGTTTCGAGTTATGTATTTGGTTATGAGTTTTAAAAATAATTTCTTAATTGAGTTTTGTTTTATGTGTTTGGTTACGATTTGAGTGTAGAGTTTAAATTTAAAATATTAAAATTTTAAATTATTTAAAATTTTTGAATATTTAAATTATTTAAATTTTTATGATTTAAATTATTTAAATATTTATTTTATTTTTTTACTTATTAAGTTTTTTAGATTATTTAAATTATTTAAATATTTATGATTTAAATTTTTTGAATATTTATTTTGAAAAAAAATTATTCCCTTTGTAGTATTTTCAATTAAAAAATTGATTAATGTTATCTTCTGTTAATAATAAATTTTTTTAATTGAATTTTAAAAAGAGTTTGGTTATGAGTGTTGATCAGAATTTTCAATAGTATGAAAGTAGTGTATTTTGTTATGAGTTATAACAATTTGAATTAAGTTTTGAAAACTTTTTCCAAAACTCATAACCAAACAAATTTTCTTACTTCACATATCAAATCAAACTTTTAAAACTCAATTCCACACTCAATTCAAAACTCAATTCAACACTCTATTCAAAAATCATAACCAAACAAATTTTCTACACTCAAATCATAATTTTAAAACACACAAACTCAAAATACAACTCATATTCTCAAATCATAGTTAGAAAGTTTTACCAAATGGAGCCGGAGTTTTTTTTTAATATTCTTTAAAAAAACAATTTAGGGAATTTGTCCACTTTTTAAATTAATTAGAAAATTAATTTATTTTTTAAAATCACATTTTAAAATATGATTTTGAAATTGAAATTATATTTTTAACATGTAATTTTACCTTGAAATCGCATATTAAAAATATAATTTCAAAAAGTGAAATCCATATCATCATAAATTCTATTTTCAACCTGTGATTTCAAAGTGAAATTGCATATTGAAAAATATAATTTTAATTTAAAATTGCATTTTCAAAATACAATTTTAAAAAGCAGGTTAATTTCCTAAATAATTCGAAAAGTAAATCAATTCTCTAAATTGTTTTTTTTTTCCAGAATATTTAAAAAAAATTACATAGATATTACAATACAAATATTCTTTATCATAATTTATTATTTAATAGAATTAATTAAAAAAATAAAAATTTTAACCGCTCTCCTCTATAATAATAAAATTATTTAAATTATTAATTGAAATAAAATTTTAATATTATTAAAAACTATTAATTGACTTAATAATTTATTAATAAAGTGAGCTATTTGTTATGAAATTGAAATTTTTAAAAGGCGGGATGTAATTTTCAAAACTACATGAGATAATTTGTAATTTAACTTGAGAAAACATTTTGTGCTTAGTAGGATTTGTTTTGTGACCAATCTCGGTGATTTAACTATTCATTTTTTAGGTTTCGTTGAGCATAATATTCATGTAAAAAAAATAAAGATAATCTAGTATTGATAGTTATATGTTTGAATCATATTTATTTTTAAAAATGGATGAAAAATATAGTTACCAATGTAATTGAAATATTTTTTATAATATAAATGTAACTTAAACATATAATTATTAATATTTAATCATTTTATTTTTGTACATACTACTTAATGAATTCTAAAAATAAACGGTTTGAATTACTAAAATCGATTTCAAAATGACTTTATCAAATTGACTAATCAATTTAAAAGAATCCAAACCGATTATATGCCACGAGACCTTTTGTTGGCGACACGAGTATTATTGGCAAGGATGATATTATGGTACATATCTTTTAAAAGGTGTGTATCATAAGTACTATTATTATATAATTTTGTAATATATATTACTTATTATTTTTGATAAAGTTATGATAATTTATAATTTAAAAATAAAGTTATGTATTTTATGATAATGTTATATATTTTTGAAGTAATGTTATTGTTAGGGTTTTGTAATTGGCAATCTCGTTTGACAAAACTCTTTTCAATTATAATTTTATTCGCTTTTTTGTTTTAGTGAGAATGTGAGTGTTTTGATGCAAATCTAACCAAAATTGTGCCTATGCAAAGGAGTTTGTGATCTTGAATCTTTCATGTTTGTCACTTCACTGCATATGTACGGGGATCAAACTGCCTAGTCAGCTCGACGAGTCCAAGGAGTAGCGCCTCATGGCTAGTCTGAGCAACGCCCAGGGGGGTCGAGGGGCAACACCTCCGAAGTAAAAAATGCAATCAAATTGTTTGACCGCTCGAGCGGTAATTCGTGCGCTCTAGCGGTGAATAGGAGCACCCAGTATCTCTGTCTACAAATTGAACTTCTAAAAATGATGTTTCATTACTCATGCAGTAAAATGTGCACTCGAGCGGTTGGCCTATATGTTTTGCACTGCCTTTGCTCACTTCGCTCGAGTGGTGAAGTATGCATTCAAGCGGTCTTCGTGAATTTGTTTATCATAAAGTGCATCGTTTGCTATTTTTAAGGTTTAAGCCGTCTAAATTTTGAGAGAGCAGAGCTACCAAGGTTTTCTATATTGGAATTTTTTTTTTTTTTTTAAGTGTTTGCTTGATGATTTGAAAGTAATCGGTGGGTCTACAAGTTTCATATTGACATCATCAAAAAGTTTCTCTTTATTCTTTTATTCACAAAAAGAGAGGTGTTCTTCGGTGGATTCCAAAGCACTTAGGTCTGAAGTTTTGGTGGATTTTGGAGTGGCTCGTCATCGTGGATTCGATATTAGTGTTGTGGATTCAACGTTAGGCAAGATAATTTCGTGGTGAAGACGGTGGTGGAAGACGCACATTGGGGTCGGTTCAATTCAGGCGTGGATTTGTTAAGTAATTGAGGGTACGTGTGTGTAATTCCTTTTTATTTTTTTAGTAGATTATTTTATAGTTTTGACCCGTGATTTTTTATCACAATTGGAGGCACTCCAATTATAATTTTTCTCACATTAAATCATTGTGTTGATTTATTATTGATTAGTTGATTGAGATTGGTATTGGTATTTATTATTTAAAATTAAAATATAATCATGAATCAATATCTCGTTGGGTTTTTAAATTTTTTAGTTATATATTTTTTGATTAAAAAATGTGTAACATTATGATAAAATACGTAATTTTATTTTTAAATCACAAATTATTATAAGTGTATCAAAGAAATACATAACATACATTATAAAAATACGTGCATATACCATGGAATTTCCTTATTGGCAGATGATCCTTTGCTTAGTCACTTTACATTTTCTGTCAAGCACAAGTCAACCCCTATTTATTACTTTTATGTGAAAATTATAATTCAGTGTATTTTTTAAAAAATTAATATAATAATTAAAGTTATAAAATTTGTAAATATTTTGTGAAGGTATCATTGATAAATATAATTTGGGAGAAACTTTTCTGTAGTCCACTTACGAATTGGAAGGTACTGTTGGCTTTGCTTTAAGTCTATCTTGATGATATAAACTATTCAATATGTCAGGTTTGTCAAGTATATTATTCCTATTAAAAATACGTAATTAGATATTGATAACTACTTGATCATATCATATTTATATCAATAATTTATTTTAAAACTATATTTATTAATGACACAAATAATATCTAATCAAGTGACTATCGATACCCGATTAACGTAATTTTTTATAAGAATAATATACTTAACTAGTCTTATACATTAAAACATTACAAGTTTAATTATCATATTTGGGAAGTGTTTTTTTTTTTTTGCTAAAAAAACACTAAAAGACAAAATTGGTTAAAAAAAACCAAAAAAAAAAATCCAGACAAAATGTCACATCAAATCCATAATTATTTCACTTTTTCTCTTACAAATATCACATTCAACTATAAAAAAACCCAACTATCTTCCCTAACACAAAAATTTTAACCTTCTAAAATAATCAAAAACTAAAAAAACCTACTAAAATAACTTCCTACACACCCACATAATTTCTCACATATTTTCTCATAATTTTTCCTACTTTTGTCTCTCTTGCCAATTTTTGCTCTCATATAATATTCACAATCATTTCACACGGCTTCGAATCCCCTGTCCATAGGACGCGGGGTCCCTGCTGTGTTGCGGCCCCTGCTGTGCCTGTTGTGATTTCAAACGACACCGTTTAATTATGTTTTTTTTTGCCCCTAAATGGGCACAGTTTCATCCTTGTTTTTTTTTTTTTTTTAATTATTTATTTTTCATCTTCTCACTATATTTTTTGACATGATAAATTACACTTTACCCTAAATCTTAAAATAAAAAAATTACATTTTAAAAATTAAATCCTAACACTAAACCCTAAATTCAAAAATTAAAAAAAATAAAAAATTAAACCTTAAACATAAATCCTAAACCCTAAACCCTAAACCCTCAAATAAAAAAAAAATAAATTTTAAGAATTAAACCCTAAACCTTAAACCTTAAACCATAAATCCTAAAATAAAAATAAAAAAAAATTAATAATTAAACCCTAAACTCCAAATCTTAAAATAAAAATAAATTAAATTAATTTTAAGAATTAAATCCTAAACCCTAAAATAAAAATAAAAAAATTTAAGAATTAAACCCTAAACCTAAACCTTAAAATAAAAAAAATAAATTTTAAGAATTAAATCCTAAAATAAAAATAAAAAATATATATAATTTATCACACCAAAAAACATAGTGAGAACATTAAAAAAAAAAAAAAAAAAATTAAAACTGTGCCGTTTTAGGTACAGCAGGGAACACTGCACAGCAGTGACCCTGCTCCCCTGTCGATATTTTGGTCCATTAGTCTCCCACTTCCACGTATTTATCACTGAAGACGTAGTTATCACCGCCACGACCACGTGTTCCGCACTTATTATGACTAACTCCGTTAATTTTCCGTCGTCTCCTTTTTCTTACGAGTTACAACTCATTCGTGAAAGCTCGACCCAGTGAATTGGAGCGTATTATTAGACTCCTAATATTCATTATGTATTTTATTTTGATAATTTAAATTATTTAATATGTAGAATTCATTAAATATGTTATGTCTATAAAAAATTATATTGATTGGATATTAGTAGCTCCTTGATTGGAATATATTTTTGTTACGATAGTGCTACATACATCAATTAGTGTACATACTAGTATGCCAACTAGTATTATGATATCATTAATAACCTTATTTATTATACAAATTATAAATATCTAAAACCTCTAAAATTATACCGCATCATTTGTTGGTACACTACAGTGTATACTAATTAGTGCATATAGCATTATTTTTTTTATTAATAATTTATTTTTAAATCATATTTATTATTGACAAAAATATATTATGATTAAGGGATTACTAATACTCGATCAACGTTATTTTTTATAAGTATAAATTACTCAATTAATTTTATATATTAAATTATTTAAATTATCAAAACAAAACACGTGAGGAATCCATAGACTCATCAGTAAAGCTTCTTCTATTCATTATTTTATCAACCGTGCTAAAGAGCTCGAATTGAGCTTCCCCCGAATCCCCCTAATTCAAAAACGACGTCGTTTTTGAATTTTTTTTTTTTTTTCCTTTCCATTTCAGAAGACGAGAATCAGAAAAGAGAAGGAAGGAGGAAGAAGGAGAAGGAGAAGGAGGAGGAAGGAGAAGGAGAGGAGGAGAACTGGAGGGGAGGGGAGGGGAGGGGTCCAACAAACTAGGGTTGGAGGCAGAGGCAGGGGGCGAGGCGGAGCTGCTGCGAGGTGACGCTGCTGCGAGGCGACGCCGGCGACGCTGCGACGAGCTGCTGCGAGGCGACGCCGGGCGACGCTGCGACCATCGGGCGGCGACGGCGAGCTCGCAGCCCTCTTCCCCTCTCTTCTCTCTCTCTCTCTCTCTCTCCCTCCCTTCCTCCCTCCCTCCTGAATTTCGGGGGATTCGGGGGGGTTTCTCGAGCTCCCAAGCTTTATTGTTATTTTATTACTTGAAGGTGGTGTCTATTTTTCCCTATCTAAAAATAATAATAATAATAAAAAATGGTGTCTATTTGCATTGGGCGACGTCAATATCTTTTAGATTTGGTGATGGATTCTTGAAAACCCTTTCCAAAAGTGTAAATTGCACTTCTCACCATTATGCGTAATATGTTAATAAAACTCAAGTACAAAAATTTAATTAATAATTTTACATCATAAAAAGTGAAAAAAAAAAAATATTGAATTTATCATAGGTCTTGTTTTAATGGTTTATTTGATTTACCATAAGAGAATTTGAATTTATCAACTTAAGAGAATTTGAAATAAAGATGGAATTTATCAACATAAGAGAATTTGAATGGTTTATTCGATTTACCATAAGTCTTATTTTAATGATCTAAATATTTCATTTTGTAGGATCCGCAAAATATATTTTCCATGAAAAAAATAATTCGATGTAATAGTCGTAACTTTTCATTTTATCACATTTCTTTGAAAAAATAGGTGACAAATATAACTTTGATATATATCATTTTATTTTTATAAATAAAAAAATGAAAAAAGTTACGATTATCAGATTGACTTAAATTTTTTTTATGAATGATATACATTGAAGGTTCTGTAAAATGAATAGTTTGGACTTAAAATGTTAATGATTTTGAAATTAAGGATTGAGTTTTTTATTTTTATTTTTATTTTTGATTGCTACTGTTAGCTGTATATTATTATAGTTGTTTCTTATCTATTTGTATTTGTATATCTCTCCATCTCTTGTATTTGTATCTCTCTCAATCTCTCAATCTCCTTACTTATCTAGGTTTCCTTTCTGCCTATATATAGAGGCTTCTCCTATTGTATTATTCAATTCAATACAGAGTTTCTTCTTTCTCTTCTCTCACTACTTTCATAACATGGTATCAGAGCCAAAAATTCTCTCCTAATCTTTTTTTGCAGTTTGGTGTTGTTTCTACTGGCTTCTGCGTATTTTGTTCATCCGTATTTTCACGTTTGAACTGCACCAAACTCTTCGTCTCCTCACGACGAAACCATCGCCACCAAAATCACTACCATCGGCCTCTACACGCGCCCTCACGCGCGTCCAAACGAGTGGCGCGTCGTTAATCCGCGTTCTCACTCTCACCACGCTCCGCACGCATTGTCTCAGCCGGCCTCCGTCCGCTACAGCCCCGCGGCTTTCACTTCAGCCCTCGGCTTCCGCTTCAGCCGGTTCGCCCTCAGCTCGCCATCAGCTTCCGCCTCAGCCGACTCCCCTTCGGCTTCCGCCCCAGCCGATTCTCCATCGACTTCCGCCCGGCTTCTCTTAGCCGCGTGCTGCCTCCGCCCGGCTTGCCCAGCCGTTTGCCTGGGTTCTCAGCTGCTGACGTCATCTCTCTGCAGCCGCTGCCGTCAGCCCTACACAACCACACCCTGCTTGCTGACATCATCCAGCCACAAGGCTGACATCAGCCCTACTTGTCCCTAAGGTTTTCCAGCCTTCTGAATCTGTTGGTGACCTCCGTTTTGACAGTTATGGATCGTACAGAGAACATCCAATTTGTCTCTGTTATCCTTGATGGGTCCAATTATGTTAGTTGGGCTCAAGCTCTCTCTAGCTTCATTAAAGGGAAACGCCTTTGGCGGATTATTACTGGTACTCTTTCCAAATCCACCAAAAAGGAGGATGAGACCGACTCTCAATTCGATGACCGTCTTGACGACTGGGAAAGTAAGAATTATCAAATCATCACATGGTTCCGGGCTACCTCAGTTCCTTCCATCAACCTTCAATTTGGATGCTTTCAGGACGATGACTCCCTTGTCTCTCATGCCAAAGCAATTTGGGATTTTTTGAAGGAACGTTATCAGACCACTGGCCATGCTCATCAATATCAACTATTGCAGACTCTTCATCACATGCGTCAAGCACCCGGTCAGTCTCTCAATGACTTTCTATTCCAGATGTCATCCGTTTGGGACCAGCTTGCTCTTTCTGAACCTCCATGGGCTCATTCTGATGATGCACAGCTATTTATTACTTATCGGAATCATCAGCGACTATTACAGTTTCTTATGGCTCTTCATAGCACTTTTGAGCCCGTGCGTGCTTCTTTGCTTCATCGTTTGCCTTTGCCCACTTTAGAGCAAGCCATTACCGAGCTCTTATCAGAGGAGACTCGTTTTAAGAGTCTCAGATTCACGACACGGATTCTGTTCTTGCTACTCCATCTTCTCAGAGTTCCTCATCTTCACAGCCACTCATATGCAGTTATTGTCGCAACCGAGGCCTGCCAGCCACTCATTCTCTTGTTCACTGCCAGGTTCGCGAATGCTTGACTTGTCATAAGATTGCTCCGGGCCATCTCCAAAGCCATTGTCCTCGAGCTCCCTCTACTACTTCATCTAAGAAAGGGGCTTCTCGTTCTGGGTCTCAGTCCAAATTTAACCACGGTTCTCGCTCTGCTGTGTTGCTTCTGAAGGTTCTTCTGCTCCTTCTTTCTCTATGGATGATGTTGAGTCCCTTATCCACCAGGTTCTCAACAAATCGGGTACTCCTCCTTCTACTGCTCTTTCCGTAACCTCAGGTAACTCTTCATGGTATTTTGATTCCGCATGCTGTAATCACATGACTTCTGACTCCACTCTATTTTCTTCGTTGTCCTCATCCTCTTCTGCTCCCACTATACACACTGCTGATGGTTCTCATATGCCTGTTAGTCATATTGGCCAAATCTCTACTTCCACTGTGAGACTTTCTGATGCTTACCATATTCCTTCTCTTAAAATAACCTTATCTCTGTTGGTCAATTATGTGACCTTGGTCTAACTATTACTTTTTCTGCTAATGGTTGTTTGGTGCAGGACCCTCAGACGAGACAGATCCTTGGGATAGGCCGTAAGCATGGACGTCTGTTGAGCTTCTCCACCTTCGCAGTCCGCACAAATCATCTCCTGTTGCTGCTGCATCTACTATGTCTCCTTTTCATCTTTGGCATTGTCGCTTAGGACATGTCTCTTTTAGTCGTTTAAAAAATTTAGTTTCTAGTGGTCAGTTAGGTCGTGTCTGTTGACGATGTCGATTGCTTATCTTGTCAAATTGCTAAACAACCTGCATTACCTTTTAATAAAAGTAATTCTATCTCTACTGCTCCTTTTGATCTTGTGCATTCAGATATTTGGGGACCTTCTCCCACACCTACCATGGGGGGGTCTTGATATTTTGTGATTTTGTTGATGATTTTTCTCGCTATACTTGGCTTTTTCTTCTCAAAAATCGCTCTGAACTTAAACAGATTTACTATGATTTCTCTGCTATGGTCCACACTCAGTTTTCTTGTACTATTAAGCTTTTTCGTTCTGATAATGCTAAGGAGTACTTGGATTTTGATTTTCTTTCTTTTCTTCAGGCTCATGGTACTCTTTCTCATCGATCTTGTGCAGGCACTTCCCAACAAAATGGACGAGCCGAAAGAAAGCACCGTCATATTCTAGACACTACTCGGGCTCTTCTCCTTTCTTCTTCTTGTCCTGAAAACTTTTGGGGGAAGCTGCCCTCACTGCCATCCATACCATCAATCGAGTCCCTACCCCTGTCATAGCTAACACAACTCCTTACGAGCGTTTGTATGGTTCTCCTCCTGATTATACCACTCTTAAAGTTTTTGGTTCTGCTTGTTTTGTTCTTCTTCAGCCTCATGAACACAGTAAACTAGAACCTCGTTCTCGTCTTTGTTGTTTTCTGGGGTATGGTATCGAACATAAAGGGTATCGTTGTTGGGATCCTATCTCTAAGCGTCTTCGTATTTCTCGTTATGTGGTCTTCTGGGAACACAAAATGTTCTCCACTCTTTCCAAGTTTCACCTACCCCAGTCCACCCACTCACCGGTCTTCACTGATATTTCTATCGATTTGTTTTCTGATGACTTTGATGCAGATTTTGGCCCTATGCTTCCACAGCCGCCTACGCCTATCGTCCATCCGGAGGATCCTGTGTCAGCTGATGGCCCTCCGCCTTCTCGGCTCCGGTGGAGGTTCCCCCGGACCCTATTTCCATTGAGGTTCCTCCTCCACCTGAGCGTCATTCTACCCGGGTAAGGCAACCTTATGCTCTTCTTCGTGATTATATTGTTGGTTCCACTGCTTTTTGCTCTCATGAGCCTACTTCTTATCAAGAAGCTTCTTCTAACCCTCTTTGGCAACAAGCTATGACTGATGAACTGTAGGCTTTCGAACAAACTCATACTTGGGATGTAGTTGATCTTCCTCCTGGCAAGCGTACTGTTAGTTGCAAATGGGTTTACAAGATCAAAACTCATTCTGATGGTTCCATTGAGCGTTACAAAGCTCGCCTTGTCGCCCGGGGATTTTGTCAAGAATATGGGATTGATTATGAGGAAACATTTGCTCCTGTTGCCCGCCTTACTTCAGTTCGCAGCTTACTTGCTGTTGCTGCTGCTCGCCACTGGCATCTTTCTCAGATGGATGTCAAGAATGCATTTCTCAATGGTGATCTCACTGAGGAAGTTTTTATGCAACCTCCTCCTGGTTCTTCTGTTCCCTCAAACAAGGTTTGCAAACTCCGCCGTGCTTTATATGGTTTGAAACAAGCTCCACATGCCTGGTTTGCCAAGTTCAGCTCTACCATTCGTGACTTTGGTTTTTCTTCCAGTGCCCATGATTCTGCCTTGTTTATCCGTAAGACGAAGCGGGGTACTATTCTTCTTCTCCTCTATGTGGATGATATGATTATCACTGGAGATGACACAGTGGGTATTTCTAGTCTCAAACAGTTTCTCCATCGCCAGTTTGAGATGAAAGATTTGGGTGCACTTAGCTACTTCCTTGGCTTGGAAATTTCTCAAGATTCCTCTGGTTATTTTCTCACTCAAGCCAAGTATACTTCTGATCTTTTGGCTCGTGCTAATCTTTCCGATTGCAAGACTGTCACTACTCCAGTTGATCCTCAGACTCGTCTTACACCTCTTGACGGCCCCCTATTGTCAGATGCAACTTTATATCGTCCGTTAGTTGGTAGTCTTGTCTATCTCACAGTTACTCGTCCAGATATTGCTTATGCTGTTCACATTGTCAGTCAATTTATGACTGCTCCTCGCTCTCCACACTATGCTGCTCTGGTTCGCATTTTGCGCTATCTCAAAGGAACTTTGTTTCATGGTCTTCACTATTCCCCTCACTCTTCTCTACAGCTGCATGCCTTTTCTGATGCCAATTGGGCAGGGGATCCTACCGATCGTCGTTCCACTACTGGTACTGCTTCTTCTTGGGCACTTCTCTCATTTCCTGGCGTAGCAAGAAGCAAACCCTTGTTGCTCGTTCTAGTACCGAGGCTGAGTATCGTGCTCTTGCAGATACTACTCAGGAGCTTGTGTGGCTTCGTTGGCTTCTTTCTGACATGGGTGTTTCTCATTCCGCTGCCACTAATCTTTATTGTGACAGTCAAAGTGCTATTCAGATTGCTCATAACGATGTCTTCCATGATCGCACCAAGCATATTGAGATCGATTGCCACTTCATACGACAGCATGTTACTAGTGGCCATGTTCGTCTTCTCTTTGTTCCCTCTGCTGATCAGACCGCCGACCTCTTCACCAAAGCTCATCTTCCAGGCCGCTTTTCTGATCTCCTCTCCAAGCTCAAATTGATATCTGACTTACCACCTTGAGCTTGAGGGGGGGTGTTAGCTGTATATTATTATAGTTGTTTCTTATCTATTTGTATTTGTATATCTCTCCATCTCTTGTATTTGTATCTCTCTCAATCTCTCTATCTCCTTACTTATCTAGGTTTCCTTTCTGCCTATATATAGAGGCTTCTCCTATTGTATTATTCAATTCAATACAGAGTTTCTTCTTTCTCTTCTCTCACTACTTTCATAACAGCTACGATTATATATATATATATATATATTTGGTAGTTGTATATTGAATTTGTTTTCTATTATATGATTGCTACAAATTGTATAATTGAAATTTCATTTATTTCAAATTCTTATGTTTAACACTGATTTGCTTTTAATTTTTTTTTTAATAGAAAAGTGATTTTGAAGTAAATAAAAATATTATATAACTCAATTTTCATATAATTTTAATTTTTTTAATTTTAACTAATCAAACCCATTCAATTTCTTTAATAGTTGTCAAATCCAGTCAATTTTTTTTTTTGGGAATGACAAAACAGTGGTTCTAGAAAAGAAATACAAAATTATAAAAAAAAATATAACATTTTAATTATTAAAATTTATAAACTTTATTATTGATTCATAATATTTTTTTACTATTACAACGTGGTGTTATTTCCTTTTTTGTTTTTCAACTAAAACGTTCAACTAATCAAACTTCACAGTAGCAAGCACCGTGGAACAGTTTTTCATTTTTTTAAATTTAATTTGAAACATTGTAGTTTTTTTTTTTTTTAACGAGAAAAAAGATGCTCTGAGAGGTTATCACGATATTTGTGGGTCCAGACCCTTGGGTAGCCGGTTGCAACTTGTCAGTCTTATTTTACCTAACCCATAAGAAGAGACCCACTACCGAGACACCAGCAGAGCTCAACCATATGTCACTGATGAGTTCAAGTTTCAATCGGAATACAGAGCGAGATCACCAAAGTGAGCCACTAAAAGGACCAACATTTTGCTCCCCCTAAAAGTCGAACCTGGATCACGCCTATAGAGAAGAATACCTCCTTCACTAAGCCATCACCCCAGTGATTTGAAACATTGTAGTTTGGATTAAACAACAAAACATTATTTACCCCAAAAAAAAAAAAAAAAAAAACATTAGGTTGTAACACGTAATTGCTTCATTAATTTTTTTTTTTTTCATGTATAAATAATTTCATAAAAAATGTGAGATTTTGCTATCACATCAAAGTGAGGTTTTTGACAAGCTGGTTAATTTTTTGACTTTTTAAGTCATATCATCTCTTTATTTTTTTATATAAAAAATTTAAAAAGTCATAAAAAAAATTAAAAAGTCAATTTTTTTTACCAACTTTTCAAAACACTACTTGTAAGTCTTGGTTTGCCATGTAGATTAGGGATGAGTTGGGGTTAAAATAATTATAAAAAAATAAAATAGAATTTTTAGTTTCATATTAAAAGTTATTTAAATTATAATTATTTTTTTTTATAAAAGTCAAAAAAATCAAAAAAATACATCTCAAACAAGATTATTTTAATTCGTTTAAAAAAAAAAAAGACTATTTTAATCCCAAGTTAAAATAACTAAAAGCCAAAAAATTAAAAACCAACCCACATGAGCTATCCAAACTAGTAGTTCTTTATCTAAAAAAATGTAACGGCTACAATGTTAGGCTATCTCTAACATTGCATTAAATTCATCATCAAATTTAAATTTGGTGAAAAGTCTTTTTTTTTTTTTTTTTGTGCTCCAAAGGTTTCATCAAACCTGTATCAATTGAAAAAAATACCAAATGTTTCACCAAACTGAGGATCTAGGCTCCTTTCATCATTTTACTGTGCATGACCATTGAGGATGGCCCCATCGGACGACTGGCCAGATGCCCCCCTGGTCATCTTCTTCCTTGAACAATTCGCACAAAAATAGGTAATACAGAATGTTGAAAAAATGGTTTATGCAACCCTGACTTTTGGTTAATTTTGAGCCTAAATTGAGATGGGCTCCGGATACCGATTGAGGTGTGTCTGGGTGGAAACGCATTCTTTGCCGAGTGGTGATTCACTTTGTATATTTGGTTGTTCAAACCATTTTTCGAGTGAATGTGGAATTGACTCCGAAAGAGACTTTGACAGTACAGTAGTTGCTCTGTTTTCTTCATCATCATTTAGCTTTCTACATTGGAAATATAAAGCAAAGTATGTACATATGTGTATGTGTGTGACCTTGTGAAACAAACAAAGATGTATGTGTATCCAAACAAAGAAAATAGAAATATAAAGCGATCTAAGGACCTTGTGAAACACAGAGTATGCATCTATGTGTATATAGTCAGAGAGAGAGGGAGATAGAGAGTGAATCAATAAAATAACAAAAAATCTGTGAGTGAATCAATGTGCATAATAAGCACACAAATATGCAGGATTTGTTAGCTAAATTGAACATACAAACAAACTGAATGTGAAATTATTAAATAAGAAGAAGATAATAATCACACAAAGATGCAACACTTATTTTTTTATTTTTTGCATTGACTGGTCGACCGGCTGATTGTCCGTTCAATCGGTAGTTGGATAAAAAGCCAAATTTCTTCGTTAGAACAACCAATATTAAAGAGAGTTTTTACTCAAATTTGATAAAAAAATAAATAAATAATATACCGTTAGAGATGCCCTTATATGTTAGGTTAATAACATTCTACGAACCGACTCCCTTGCTGCTATTTACATCCCAATCTAGTTGCTCATTGGATACAATCTCTTATTTATGATTGCAGGCTATGTTTTAAAAATCGGACTGGTGAGCAAACCGGAAAAGAGATCGGATGGACGGGTTACCGGTTCAACCGTCAGGTTGAACCGGAATCGAACCGTGATGTAATAAATATATTAAAATTATATTTGAATAAAAATATAAGTAATAAAATTATAAATTAAAAATATTAAATTATCTTAAATATCCTAATATTGTTTTTACTGAAAAATATAATAATATATTTTAAAATATTATTAATTTTAATTTTGGAAGAGGAAATCAAATATTCAATATTCCCTCTATATGATTTTAATCCAAATAATTTGATTGAAAGAAGTGCAAAAAATTTGAAGGGATATCAAAATTTCAAGTCTCCCTCCAATACATTTGATTGAATCCCACATAGATTTCTTGAGTTTTTTTGGAAGAATTTTTTTCTTATAAATAAGTAGAGACTTTCACAATAATTTCAACCTCTTAATGACATTCTTCACAAGAGGAAACCTTTGTAAGAGAGTTTCCAATTAAAATTTTCTTATATTCTTACAAGTTTCTGTTGATTTCAGTTGCTTATTGAATTGTTAACTCTGCTTAATCTATCTCTATTCTACTTTGTAGTTGCCTTCAGTCATCTTAATCTGTCATTAACCCTATCTGTGTATTTCCACCTTGCTAGTAGCCACCCAACATTCGTCCCTTGTCCAGAGTAAGTCCTTTGTGTTAGGCAGTGTCGGACAATTAGGGGTCTCCCGGAGAGGGTATGTGTGAACACATGGTATGTGAAACCACGATAAGTTTAGACAATGTATTAAGATTCCTGTAAGTCATTTACTTAGTCAGAACTATGAGTCGATTATTCAGAAGTAACTCTTCAGTCAGCTTTAGATCCACAACTCTAGCTCCCATACCTAATCTAGGTATAATTATAAATGAAGAAGAAGTAGAATTACAAAATGATAAAATTGATTTAAGTTGGAATATACCACAATTACAAATTAAAGAAATTTATCATACTATTTTTTTGCAATCTACTTTTAAAGTCAATCTTCATGTTAAAACTTTAGAACAAGTTTATGCTTTGGAAAAACCTAGAGAAACATGTCAATTATTCGATGCTAATACTATTAAACGGCATATTAAATCTGGTCACAATTTTATTGATTTAGTAGTTTAATGGGTATGATGGAAACTGGTCTTCATAAAGGACTTGCCCATTTTAATTGTTTTCCTAATTTTACACTTAGTCTTAGGGATCCACACACTTTAGATGCTTTAACATTAAATATTCAGTTAAATGGTTCTTTTACAAACATGAAAGAAAAAGTACATAATATTGCTTTAATCTACCGTGTTTATTATAAATGTATTAAAACTAATTTAAATGTTCAAGCCCTTCACAAAAGTCCCAAAGACAAAACTTTACTTATTCAAAGCAGTAGTAATGATACAAATATTAATACACCAAAAATGATTGAATGGAAAGATATAACTCTTCCTGATCAATGGATCACCTTCAATGAAAATTATACTGAAAGTCAAAAGCAATCTACTAGTCAAGATATCCAAGATATTCAACAATATACAGATTGATCTATTCGAATTCGATTTAATAGACCTAGTCAATTCTCTAGACATAGTATATCTAGTATACCTACTGATACTGAAACAGAAGATGAAATATTTAATACACATTTATTTCGGAAAAATAGTCAACTCCATTTCGGCCAAACTTCTCATAGTAAACTGCAAGGAATAGATAACTCTACTCCCTCCCAAATAAGTAAACCAGTTTACTCTACTCACACACATCTTCACACAGAAGACACTGAGTCTCAAGCCTCCCCAACTCAAACTGATTTCGAAGTTATACCTTCAGTTAATCCTCAATTAATGACTATTAGTAAACCATTTACTCCTGATTTGGATAAATTACATATTGACTTTAAATCTAAAAGTAATACTACTAAACGATATGATTATAGACACAAATATGATGCTAGTCAACAGTCCAAAATTACTCGAAAATGGTACAAATTTATGACTGATCATAGAATAGAAGTCCCTTTCTTTGAATACTTAGAAAATTATTATAAAAAGATTAATACAATCACTAAAACTAAATGGAAGATTTCTTCTAATACAATTGTTAGTTCTAGTCACCCTCCTTTAGAAGCTATAATCATAGAACACCAAGGATCTGTTATCCTTGCCTCGCCTTTTAAGTTAACTAGTACTGAACCTGAAATCAAGAAAGTCATTGAACAAAATAATTACACCAATCAATGTTTAAAAACAATTGGTAAACAATTAGACAAAATTGAAACTAATCTCGATGATTATTCTGCTAACCATTCTTCTACTAAACAACCTTTAGACAAACCATTGCTTTCTTTACCAAGTAATCGCTCCAAACGCGATAGTTTAGTCACTCAAGATGCTTCAACCGTTAAGGTTATTGAACAATTATTTAATAAACTAGCAACTCCTTCTGCTAGTAAAGAATCTCCCTCTAATGAAAAAGGTCTTACCGTTCTCAATCAACAACCTGTCGAAGATAATAACTCTGAATCATCCGATGATGAACTTGATCTTTTAGCTCAACAATTCCAATCTACTAATTTAAATCGGATTACTTATCCTAAAGTCAATCCTACCACTCTTACAAAAAATTAGTATACCAGACCTACACCCCCTGATCTCCAATATGAAGAAACTAATCTTAGTAATCAATTTTCTGTTTCTGCTAAAAAATTATACGAATGGAATATTGATGGTCTTAGTGAAGATCAAATACTTCAAAAATTAAATCATTTATCTATGGTTGCAAATAGTTACCTTAGTAATTATTACACTCAACTTAAAATTGTTTCCTTACTCACCTCTAGTTTTACTGGTATGCTCAAATCTTGGTGTGAAAAATACCTCACTGAAGACCAACGTGAATCTATTTTACATGCTAGTCAAAAAGATGAAAATGATCTTCCTATATTTGATGAAACTATTGGTTATTATAAACCTGATGGTGTTAATACATTAATCTATACCATAGTCAGACATTTCATAGGCACTCCTACAAATATGTATTCTCTCATACATGATCAACTTAGTAATCTTACTTGCCCTACATTAAGTGATTTTCGATGGTATAAAAATGTGTTTACCTCTCGAGTCATGCTTAGAGAAGATTGTACTAAGTCATTTTGGAAAGAAATTTTTTTAAATGGATTACCTAGTCTTTTTGCTCATAAAATTAGAGATATCCTTAGTCAACCTACTGGTATAATTGAATATGATCATTTAACCTATGGTGATATAATTAGCACTATTCAGAAAAGAAGGTTTAAAAGTGTGTATAGATCTAAAACTTAGTCAAAAGGCTGCTAAAGATAAACATAAAGCTAAATATGAATTAGGTAATTTCTGCGAACAATATGGTCTACCTCCTGTTGCACCCTCCAAAAGAAAGTCACACAAACATAAATATTTTCGTAAAAAATCCAGTTATAAACATCATAAAAACTATTCTAAGTTTCATTCCCCTGATAAATATTATGAAAAACCAAATTATCGTAGAAGTAAATCGTCTAAAAATAGATATTCTAAAAAGTCAAAATCTAAATCACCTTCTGATATTACTTGTTATAATTGTGGAAAAAAGTGTCATTATTCTAATAAATGTAAAAAAAAAAAACAAAAATTAAAAGATAAGGTTAATCAATTACAAATCAATGATGAATCGAAAAGTCAGTTATTTGAAATCTTTCAATTAAATCAATCTTCCAATAACTCTTCTGCAGTCATCTAACTCTAGTCATTCCACTCCTTACCAATCACCTAGTGATACTACTGATAATGATATAGAATTAGGATGTAATGATATTTGTTGTAAATCAATCAAACAACTTACTGTTCTCACTAAACAACAAGAAGAAGAAAATTCTTTGATTAATTTAATTAGTCAATTACAAGATCCCGAATTAAAACAAAAATATACTGATAAATTAAAATCTTTATTACTAAACAAAGATGCTAAACCCAAACATGATAAACCAATCATTAGTTTAACCAAGACTTTGGAACGATTTAAAAATAAATACAAAGAAGTCACTTTACAAGATTTACAATCTGAAATTAATCAAATTAAACAGATTATTAAAAATTTACAAAACAAAGATAAAACATTAGAAGATGAAATTACTCTATTAAAAATTAATAAAAGTTTAGATAATTTTCAAGAAAAAGATGCTGTCTCTCCTAGTGAATCTGACCATGAATCTGAACATACTAATCCTGATAATCTTCTATTCGATAATAGGTCACACCACTCTAATAATCTTGACACTAACCGATTAAATCTTATCAATAGAATTAATATTCAAAAATGGCATTCAAAAATTAAATTAGTCATTAACAATTTTGAATTAGAAGTCATTGCTTTAATAGATACTGGTGTTGATCTTAATTGTATTCAAGAAGATTTACTCCCTACCAAATATTATCATAAAACTAGTGAACAATTAACATCTGCTAATGGTAGTAAAATGCATATCAAATATAAATTACCCAACGTTCATATTTGTCAAAACAATGTTTGTTTTAAAACATCTTTTGTTCTAGTTAGAAATATGACTGATAAAGTTATTTTAGGAACACCATTTATATTTTTACTATATCCATTTACTACTTCTACTCATGTCCTTGGTCAACCAATAACTTTTAAATTTTTATCTCCTCCTGAAATTAAAGAATTAAACCAATTAAAGGATTGTTCTATTTCTCAATCTATTAATCGTTTAACTAGACAGTTACGTTTTCTCAAAGAAGTTAATTATAAACGTATTGAAAATCAATTAACTTATCCTATTCTTATTTCTCATATTGAAGAATTTAAACAAAAATTAGAATCAACTGTTTGTTCAACTTTACCTACTGCTTTTTGGCATAGGAAAAAACATGTAGTCACATTACCTTATATTAAAGATTTTAATGAAAAACAGATTCCCATGAAATCTCGACCTATTCAAATGAATCATGAATTACTTGAAATGTGTAAAAAAGAAATTAATGAATTATTAAAAAATAAGATTATTAGTCACAGCAAGTCACCATGGTCTTGTCCTGCTTTTTATGTTAATAAAAATGCTGAATTAGAACGTGGCGTTCCCCGTCTAGTCATTAATTATAAACCATTAAATAAGGTTTTAGAATGGATTCGTTATCCAATTCCTAATAAAAAAGATTTGATTAAAAGACTTAGTCAAGCAGTCATCTTTAGTAAATTTGATTTAAAAAGTGGATTTTGGCAAATACAAATTCACCCTAAAGATAGATATAAAACTGCTTTTACCACACCATTTGGTCACTATGAATGAAATGTCATGCCCTTTGGATTAAAAAAAGCTCATAGTGAATTCTAACATATAATGAATGATATTTTTAATCCCTTTAGTCATTTTTCCATAGTTTACATAGATGATATCCTTATTTTTTCTAAGTCTCTTAGTGAACATTGGAAACATCTTACTGCATTCTTTTATACCATTAAAAGTCATGGTTTAGTCATTTCTGCTCCTAAGATTAAGTTATTCCAAACTAAAGTTCGATTTTTAGGATACAATATCCATTAGAATACTATTCTACCTATTAGTCGTTCTATTGAATTTGCATCCAAGTTTCCTGATAAAATCTTAGATAAAACCTAGTTACAACGATTTTTAGGATCACTCAATTATATTGCTGAATTTTAAAAAGACCTTAGGAAAACTTGCCAACCTCTCTTTGATCAGTTAAAGGATAGTCCTCCTCCTTGGTCTCCCAGTCATACTGCTATTGTTCAACAAGTCAAGAAATATGTTAGAACTTTGCCTTGTCTTGGTGTTCCAACTGAGAATTCATTCAAAATTATTCAAACTGATGCCTCTGATATTGGTTATGGTGGCATCCTTCTTCAACAAGTCACTCCTTAGTCCTCTGAACAAATTGTTCATTTTCATTCTGGTGTCTAGAATAAAGCACAGCAAAATTATAGTACTATTAAAAAAGAAATTTTATCTACTGTTTTATGTATTAATAAATTTCAAAATGATATCTTAAATAAAATTTTTTTGCTTCGTGTTGATTGCAAATCTGCTAAATATGTTTTAGAACAAGATGTTCAAAATCTTGCTAGTAAGCAAATTTTTGCCCGTTGACAATCTATTTTAAGTATTTTTGATTTTGATATTGCCTATATTCCTGGTAGTCAAAATTCTATTCTTGATTTTCTTACCCAAGAATTTTTACAGGGTGGATAGTGTCTATACGATGCCAATCCCTCATATTGCTTACCTTAAACACCAAATTAAACATTATAAATCCTTAGTTAAACATATTGCTTCTCGCTTTGCCTATTTTAAGTCAACACATTCAACCACTCAACGTGCTCAATATATTCAATTCCATCGTATCAAGGCTCAAAGACAACAACTTGCACATTATCTTAATTGTTTACGTTCTTACACTGATCAATTAGATATCCTCAGTGGATGCTGATTGTTCTTTTCTACTGCTCCAGATGCCTCGTACTACACGATCCAGCAACAAGGCCATTGTGCCAGCCAGTCAACCTGCTTTACCACCTGTCGAGTCAGTACACCGTTACCAAATTCTTAGTCAAATTCCTAAGCCAAGTTCTTATTCAACTGCCCTTGTTGTTGATCTTTTTACCCCATCTCAATCTATAGTAATCACCGATTTTCCTGCTAATCCAGTCAAATCTCCCAGATCAGACTATGTAAAAACCCAATCATATAATTTGTTTTTTAAAGAACCTATTCACCACAGAAACGTGTCTACTATCCTTGAATTAATCAAATCTTACTTCCCTCCTGGATGACATTTCATTCCCCTCCATCCAGATAAGTCAATTGCCTTCTATAAGGATATTCTTTATCATCATCAGTCAATTAATATTAAACCCATTATTGATAAAACCTACACCAATAAAGTTCTTTACCACTCTCTGTATATCCTAAATATAGTTAGTCTTACTGAATGGGGTTTGCCTTATCAACTCCGTGAGTTACCTGGTCATACCATCCAATATAGTTACTATGACTATATGGATGCGGTTCAAAGTCCTCCTTTACCAAAATGAGTCAAATAGTCACTCCTGGTTCCTTCAATTTGATCATCATTTTAAATCAGAATTACCAACATGGTTCCTCCGTTGGTGGTCACTACATGGTGCTAATGTCCACATATTACATGTTCCATTAAAAGAAAAAGTCCATTATTTTGGTTCTGTTTTTAAAATGAGTCACCAACAAAGTCAATTCCCTTTGCTGCTCATCCTCTTGATCAAGTATAAGGTGCCATGGATCTTTAAATGGCACTATGCTCTCCATGATAACATAGTTATCCGAGAACACTCAGTCAAATGGTGTGATAATTTCAAGCCCTCTCGCATTATTGAACAAATTGAACAAGAATTTTCAGTCAACATTCATGCTCCAACTCCAACAATAGCCAAAGTCCAACAAGTTCAGTCTATTGCCTCAGTCACACAAGGAAGCCCACTTCCTCCAGTCAGACTTGGAAGCCCAACTCTTAGTTCTTCCAAGCCCAAGTCATCTACATCAAAGTCTGCAAAGTCCAAGTTAAAGAAAGACAGTAAAACTACTGCTCAAGCCAAGACATCCAGTGATCAATTAATGGAAATGGCCCGTCTTCTTATGGCCCAAGCCAAGACGGCCCAAGCTCGGTCAACCCCTGCTATAGAATCCTCTGAGGATGAGTCAGACTCCTCTAAGGCTTTCACTAATCAAGACCCATATGGCTCCCTGTTCCAAGATGCTCAGGATCCATTTGCCTAGTCAGCCCTGGATTGGATTCCATATAGATACAAATCAGCTTCAATCAATACTCTCTTAAGAAAAGCTGCCGATTTGTATTTATATTGATTCCCCAGTCACATGCTTGCCTCCACCAAAAGTAATGAATAGTAAAAGTCAATTTTACTGTTCACTATTCATCTGAAAACAAAGTCAAAAGTAACATCAACTTTTAGTCAATCAGCTGAAAGCAACTGACAGTCTGCCTATTCCATGTGCTGCCAGCTGCCTTCATCCGTCATCAAGTCACAAGCTGCATAGTTATTTTCCTTTTCTATAAATTGTAATGTTTTAGTCATTTGAAGGAACAATCAAATTTTTTGAGTTTTCCTTCAGCTGTTCTTCTGCTTTTTTAATTATAAGTCAATTATTTGTAATGTAATTTAAGTTTAAATAATTTATCTGTTGAATAATTTAAGTTACTTACTTCTTCATATGTGCTTTCGCCTCCTTTTGCATATATATATATATATATATATATATGATAAGAAAGAAAGAAAGAATATAAAAAAAAGTTAGAAGAAATCAACTGCCGGTTTTTTCGATTTTCTCTAAATAGACCAGTTTTTAGGATCAAACGGTTTAGAGGGTATATCCAAACTGGAACCCCGACCGGTCGATGGTTCAACCGGCCAGTCCGGTGTGATTTTCAAAACCATGATTGCAGGTCTCTCTGTCAGAGTGACTCAACTGTGCAATTAACTTATATATTTATGATTGTAGGTCCCATCTTTCAGAGTGACTCGTTTGGGATGCGAGTTGGCTTTTTGGTTTTTTTGGTTATTTTAGCTTGGAGCTAAAAAGTCTTGTTTGGGATAGGCTTTTTAACTTTTTTGACTTTTGTAAGAGAAAAAATAAAATCTATACTATATATTAAGCAAAAGGAGGTTTTTAACCCCAAGTCTTGTAGGAGTTCCAATCTTCCAATCTAAATTTTCTGATTTAAAAAAAAAAAAAAAAACTTAGCATTTATTAACTTTTTCCAACCCCCAAGTCTTACCCTCATAATAACACTTTAATGCATTAAGAACAAGCATAAAAAAAATTCTTTGAAATCCAACACATATGAATTTCTTGAAAATTCCTAACACATGATTATTATCCCTCATAATAACACTTTAATGCATTAAGAACAAGCATAAAAAAAATTTCTTGAAAAGTCCAACGCATATGATTATTATCAAAATATTAAACTTTAATATAATATAATAAAAAAAAAGACATTTAATTCCTTAAAAAGTCCAACACATATGATTATTATCAAATATTAAACTTTAATATAATATAAAAAAGGAAAAAAAGAAGACATTTTTGTAAAAAAAAAAAGACATTTAAAAATCGCAATTCACATATATAGATAATTGTAAATATATTAAGAAAAAGGGGGTTTCTAAACCCCAAGCCTTGTGGGAGTTCCAATCTCTCAATCTTAATTTTCTAAATTTTTGATTTAAAAAAAAAAAAAACCTCTGCATTTATTGATTTGGTCAAAATCCTCGGATCAGCATTTATTAACTTTTTCAATCCACATGCCTGCATTTATTGATTTGTTCAAAATCCCTGATTAGCATTTAAAATCCCATCATACAAATAATTATAGATACAGCCCGTGCATAGTTACTGCAGTAGCCTTTTTAATTTCTCCTGTACACTATGGTTAGTGATAAGATTATTAAATTATTTTTATAAAAAATCTTAAAAAACATAATTTATATATTAAAAAAAATTTAAAAAAATATAAATATTTATAATTATCCCGTGCATAGCACGGGTGTTAGGCTAGTCTTATTATATAAGGAAAATGAGCTTTCTAGTGTGAAGGCTTGTGAGAGTTCCAAAGTCTCATCTTAATTTTCTTAATTTATTTAATTTTAAACAATTAAAAAAATCTCTATTAGTTAGCTTTTATCTGAAAATCCCACATCGGAAAAAGAAGAAAAAAATGAGTAGTTTTACTCATATAAAAGGAATTTTATACTCCCATCCCATTTAGTGAGAAGCCTTATGAGAGTTTCAATATCTCATACTAATTTTCTTGATTTTCTTAATTTTAAACAATTAAGAAAATCTCCATTGACTAGTTTTTATTTGATAATCCCATATCAGGAAAAGAAGAAAAATTAGTTGTTTTACTCATATAAAGAGAATCTTATACTCCCATCCCATTTAGTAAGGTGCCTTATGAGAGTTTCAATATCTCATACTAATTTTCTTGATTTTCTTAATTTTAAATAATTAAGAAAATCTCCATTAGCTAACTTTTATTTGATAATCTCACATTGGAAAAAGAAGAAAAAAATGTGTTGTTTTACTCTCTTCCCATTTAATGAGGAGTCTTGTGAGAGTTTTAATATCTCATACTAATTTTCTTGATTTTCTTAATTTTAAGAAAATCTCCATTGGCTAGCTTTTATTTGATAATCTCATATCGAGAAAAGAAGGGGAAAAATGAGTTATTTTAATCATATAAAGTGAATCTTATATTACCATCCTATTTAATATTGTAGTGTTATGCATATTTCAATTCAATATAATTTAAATTTTAAAAATTTTAATTAATTAATTATGACCTTACCGATCAGGCTAATCATTTTTGATTTGATTTATTTGTTGGTTTAACTGCGATTTTATCAAAATATATTGATTAGATTTGTTTTATTCGAAATAAACTAAAAACTGATCTGATTAAAGATTGAAAAACTGAGATTGCTTGATTAGAAATAAACTTTTCATCCAAATAATTATTAATTTTTATTTTATAATCCCACATCGAAAAAAGAAAAAAAAATGAGTTGTTTTACTTATATAAAGTGAATCTTAATAGTGTAGTATTGTGTATACTTCAATTCAAGACAATTTAAATTTTAAAATTAAAATAACATTTAAAGTTTTAATTAATTAATTTTTGTATAAGTTAGTTGGCCATTTGACCTAACCGATTTGGCTGAACCATTTTGCGTTTGACTGATTTGCCTGTTTAATTGCGATTTCTCATATTGATTTTATTATTTTTAAAAAAGTAAAAAAAATCATTTACTTCCATTTAACCATATAAAAATAAAAATTTAATTAGTTTATGATTTATTTTATAATCTCACAACGGGAGAAAAAAAAAAAAAAAACAGGAAAGTTTGTTTCACTATCTATCTATATATTATATAAATAAAATGAGATTTTTAGGGAGAAGTCTTCTAGGAGCTTCAAACCCTTATTCTAAAATTAAAAGAATTTTCCTAATTTTAAACAATTAAGAAAATTCCCGTTGGCTAGCTTCCTTTTACCTTTTATTTTACAATTCCACATTGAAAAAAAAAAAGAAAAAGTGAATTATTTCACTTTATAGCGATCTAGGTTTTTCCCTGACTTTCATTGTGTCCGGACTCGGTTTAATGGTTGTATGTTGTTGTCTGTATCTTGTTTCTATCATTTAATTCCTTGTATTTGAGTTTTGGGATGTGTTGGACAAGTTTGGAATAGGTTGGTTGCGAGTTGGTGCAAGGGGTTGCTGTCCAGGTTTTGGTCTCTTCGCTCGAGCGAGGCTTCTTGCGCTCGAGCGAGCCTTGTTTGGTGTGTCTCTTCGCTTGAGCGAGCACTCTTGCGCTAGAGCGTACGTCTACGTCTCTAAGAAGACCTGAGGGTTGGTATTCTTCGCTCGAGCGAGACTTCTTGCGCTCGAGCGAGCCCTGTGTTTTGTGTTCATTCGCTCGAGCGAGCACCCTTGTGCTCGAGCGAGGTATTTGTTGTGTTTAGTCGCTCTAGCGACAACTCATTCGCTCGAGCGAGCCTCGCATATATCAGTTCGCAGCAGCGTGATTTTTATCACTTTTTCATCTCATTTTCACTCCAAACCTAGATCCGGCTATCTCTCTCTCTACACACACTCTCTCTCTCTACAAATACACCTTGTTCTAGAGGTTTTCTACCCTATCCCCTTTGTAAAAAGGGTAGATGTACGGGCTTCATTTTGATCCGAAGAAATTCAAGTTTGGAGCATTTTCAAGTTTCTCATTCTTCTCCTTTGAGGTCCTAACTTTGAGGTAGGGATATTCTACTCTCCTATATGGGTTTTAACATAGATATTGGTCATTTTGTATAAATGGTGGGATTTGGAAAGTTGGGTGAAGTTAGGGTTTGAGTTTGAAATTATGAAAGAAGGGTTTTCTAATTTTGGGTTCATTATGTATGTAAAGTCTTGAGTTTGGTTTCTCTTGTATATAATTGATGAAATTTGGCATTGGGTACAATTTTTGAGAAAAGGAAAATGCCCTAATTGGGATTAAATGAATTATTGGTTTAAATAATGAAGGAAATTGTGATTAAATGGTGTAGTTGGATTGATAATTCACTCACCTATGGAAAATGTGATAAATTATCTGTTGATAAAGTTATTTATCTGTCTAGATATATCTGTTTTGGGCTGTCGGTGGAGGATAGCCATGATTGTTGTAAAAAATGCATGATGATTATGTAAATTGAAACTAATCAATTGGAATATATCATTGAATATGACGGTTGGATATAAACATTGAATATGTGATTGAATTGGTCATTGTATATGACAACGTATTTAAATACATTGTATATGTATCTTGTTTGGGAGGAGATAGGGGATGTACTCTATTGTTTGGGAGGAGATAGGGGATGGACTCCATTGATAATTAAGTTGGCCGGAGTGTCCAGGGTGAAAGTCCCAAAATCATATATATTTATTTGGGTGCCGGTTCCCTCGGACGTAGTTCCGTAAAATGGCAAGTGTATGGAAGTGTATGAATGATGTTATGATTGAAGTGTTGTAATATGAGTTGTAGTCTCATTTTGAATTGTTTATATAACAATGAGCTATGCCAATAAATTGATTTGGTTAAATAAATGAAAGTGGATTGAAATATGGATGTAAGTGTTGATTTATTATGGAAATGAGGTACGTTAGTTTACATGTGTTAAACATTTATCGAATGCTAATATTTTAGTTAATTCTCATATACAGTTTAGCATATCTCTACTGGGTATTGGCTCACCCTACTTGGGACATCATTTTTCAGGTACAGGTAATTTGCCGCCTCCAAGATCTTAGTTTGAGAGGTTTAGGAGTTGAAGACTCCGTCTTGTTATTTAATTTTGTGTTAAATGTAAATCCAAGCCGAGGGCTTTTTGTGTATAGAGTTAGAACTCTTCTTTTGTTGTAACCAAGTGGTAACTTGGAAAGATGTAAACCCGTAGGGCATTTATTTTGTTGCTAACATGCATTATCTTTTGTAAAGAAGACTCTGATAAATGAAATGTAACTTTTTTATTATGTTTACGGATCTTATGCATGATTGTCATATGTCTTATTTTGAGGGCATTACACATAAAGTGAATCTTATGATCAATATCTCATACTCATTTTTTTGATTTTCTTAATTTTAAACAATTAAGAAAATCCCCATTGGTTAACTTCCATTTAACTTTTATTTTACAATCCCACATAGTTTTGATTTTAAAAATAATTTTGTATGAGATTTTGAAACTCTCATAATATTTAATTTTAAAATAATTATAATCCCACATCGAAAAAAGAAAGAAAAAGTAAGTTGTTTCACTTATATAAAGTGTTACAATTCCACATCGGGAAAAAAAGAAAAAGTGAGTTGTTTCACTTATATAAAATGAATCTTATAAAAGGGAGTTTTAAGAGAGAAGCCTTCTAGAAGCTCCAAACCTTCATTCTAAAATTATTGAATTTTCTTAATTTTAAACAATTAAGAAAATTCTCATTGGTTGGATTCCATTTACCTTTTTTTTACAATCTCAAATCGAGAAAAAAAAAGGAAAAAGTGAATTATTTTATTTACATAAAGTGAATCTTATACTTTAATTTATATAAATTATTGAAATTTCTTAATTTTAAATAATTAAGAAAATCCACATTGGTTAACTTCTATTTAACTTTTATTTTATAATCCCAGATCGGGAAAATAAGAAAAAAAAATGAATTGTTTCATTTATGTAAAGTTAATTTTATACTCTCATTTATATAAGTAAAAGAAAATTTTTAGTAAGAAGCCCTATAATCAATACCATTTTTTTTTATTTTCTTAATTTTAAACAATTAAGAAAATCTCTATTGGTTGGCTTCCATTTAACTTTTATTTTACGATCCACATAGACGTTTTGATTTTAAAAATAATTTTGTATGAGATTTTGAAACTCTCATAATATTTAACTTAAAAATAATTACAATCCCACATCAAGAAAAGAAATAAAAAGTGAGTTGTTTCACTTATATAAAGTGAATTTTATACTCTTATTTAATATTATAGTATTGTGCATGTTTCAGTTCAAAATGGTTTAAATTTTAAAATAAAATTTAAAGGTTTTAATTAATTAATTTTGTTGTAAAGTGGTTAGTCTTTTGATTTAGCCGATTAGGCTAAATTGTTTTCGGTTTGACTGATTTACTAGTTTAACCACAGTTTTAGCTATTTTATCAAAATATATTGCTTAGATTTGTTTGATTTGAAATAAATTAAGATTGACCTTATTAAAAATTGAACGACTGAAATCGCTTGATTAGAAATGAATTTCTCGTCTAAACAACTGTTAACTTGTATTTTACAATCCCACATCAAGAAAAGGAGGAAAAAATGAATTGTTTTACTATAAAAATCCTATGCTCCCATTTAATATTGTAGTGTTGTGTATATTTCATTTCAAGATAGTTTAAATTTTAAAATTAAAATAAAATTTAAAAGTTTTAATTAATTAATTTTTGTATAAGTTGGTTGGTCCTTTGACCTAGTCAATAGGGCGAACAATATTCGGTTTGATTGATTCGGTGGTTTAATTGCAATTTTAGCGGTTTTATCAAAATATAATGGTTAAATTTATTTGATTCGAAATAAATTAAAGATTGACCTAATTAAAGATTAAACGACTAAGATTGCTTAATTCGAAATAAACTTCCCGCCCAAACAATTGTTAACTTTTAAACAATTATGAAAATCCCCATTAGCTAGCTTTTATTTAATTTTTATTTTATAATATTATATCGAGAAAAGAAGGAAAAAGTGAATTGTTTCACTTAAATAAAGTCAATCTTATACTCTCATTTATATAAGTAAAATGATATTTTTATTGAGAAACCTTATAATCAATATCTCATGCTAATTTTTTTGATTTTCTTAATTTTAAACAATTAAGAAAATTCCGATTAGCTAGCTTCTATTTAACTTTTATTTTACAAAATATAAAAAAATTAAATATAATTATCATATTTTTATTAAATAATATATTATTTTATCTCGTGCATAGTACGAGTGATATGCTAGTTATTATGATTTGAATGTAACATTTTGGGATTGTTTGGAAAATGCTAAACTAGTATACTTTTTGACTTTTTACGAAAAAAACATAAAATATGGGTTGGATTTAAAATGATGTGGTAGAGAGATGATGTGACCTAAATAAAATAATTATGATTCAAATAGAATAATGTAATACATGCCAAACAAACACTTTATCTTATTGAATTAAGAAGTTCATTTTATCTTTTATTTAATATTTGGATATATTACACTCACACCCCTTGAGGTTTATGTTTATTACAGTTCCCCCCCTCACTTTTTGAAATTACATCTCCTCCTGAGATTTAAAGTTTTATTACAGATTCTCTCTCTCAACAATTCAATTTTTTTAAATACCAATTTTGCCCTCACTGGGTAAATCACATTGACACCCCTCACATTTTAGAAATTACAATCCCCTTCCTAAGGTTTAAAGTAACATTACCAATTGCCCCATCGGTTAGTATTAATTGGAAAAACAATTATTTGAAAAAAAAAATAAATTGAAAAAAAATTTTGTTAGTAAATTTTTAAATTTCTATTTGAAAACCAACATAAACTCATTTTTTGAATTTACGTTTTTTCTCAAATTTACAAACTAAGACAACCATTTATAAACCAAAAAAAATTATTAAATAAGTTTTTATGACAGTTTTTAAAATTTTTGTAAATATAAATTTAAAACTGAAAACGAAATGGTTACTAAACAGGCTTCAAATGGTAAAAATGTCGTAAAATTAACAAATAATTAAATAAGTTACCAACGTAAGAAATGACTTATCAAAAGATTCTTAAGCTATGTATGGTTTGATTTTTAGAATTTTTTTTTAAAAATTAAAAATTAATCTGGTTAAGAAATAAGAAATAAAAAATAATTATCATTTTTATATAATTTTTATCTTTCGACTGGTTAGAAATAATTTTTTACAAATTAAATTGAAACAGTCATACGTATGTATATAACCTGTCCAAAAGTTAAAATGATAATTATTTTTTATTCTTAAATAATAATTATTTTATATTTTTTTTATTTCTTAACCAAATTAATTTTTAATTTTTAAAAAAAATTTCTAAAAATCAAATTATACATAGCTTAAGAATCTTTTGATAAGTCATTTCTTACGTTGATAACTTATTTAATTATTTGTTAGTTTTACGACATTTTTACCATCTGAGACCTATTTGGTAATCATTTCGTTTTCAATTTTTAATTTATATTTACAAAAATTTAAAAAACTGTCATAAAAACTTATTTGATAATTTTTTTAGTTTATAAATGGTTGTCTCAGTTTGTAAATTTGAGAAAAAAAACGTAAATTCAAAAAATGAGTTTAAGTTGGTTTTTAAACAAAAATTTAAAAATTTTACTAACAATTTTTTTTTCAAATAATTTTTTTTCCAATTAATTTTTTTTTTCAATAAATTTTTTTTTCCCAACTAATACTAACCGATGGGGCAATTAGTAATGCTACATTAAACCTTAGGAAGAGGATTATAATTTCTAAAATGTGAGGAGTGTCAATGTAATTTACTCAATGAGGGCAAAATTGGTATTTAAAAAAATTAAATTACTGAGGGGAAAATCTGTAATAAAATTTTAAACCTCAAGAGAGGAGATGTATTTTTAAAAAGTGAGAGAAAAACTGTAATGAATATAAATATCAGGGGTGTCAGTGTAATTTTTTCTTAATATTTTAATCAAAAATATTAACGAAAGGTCAACCGTGCAATTAACTCATTTATGTATGATTGTGGGTCCCTTTTTCAGAGTGACTCATTGTTGGTACCATATTGAGCGTAACTGTGCAATTAACTCATATATTTATGATAATAGGTCCCTCTTTCAGAGTGGCTCATTGTAGGTACCTTCTTGAGCGTAACTGGACTGAAAACCTAACTCGGTTGCTGATTGTAAAATCTGTAATAAAATTTTAAATCTCAAGGGGGATGTAATTTTTAAAAAGTGAGAGAAAAATTATGATGAATATAAATATCAGGGGTGTCAGTGTAATTTCCTCTTAATATTTTAATCAAAAATATTAACAAAAGGTCAACCATGCAATTAACTCATTTATGTATGATTGTGGGTCCCTTTTTCAGAGTGACTCATTGTTGGTACCATATTGAGCGTAACTGTGCAATTAACTCATATATTTATGATTTTAGGTCCCTCTTTCAGAGTGGCTCATTGTAGGTACCTTCTTGAGCGTAACTCGACTGAAAACCTAACTCGGTTGCTGATTATATGGCAAAATTCGCACAAAGTTTCTCACAAGAATCTCCTCATATATTCTATGGCCTCGTTTGACAAGTAATTTTTTGGAAAAATCGGTCTAGGGTCCTTCTTCCACTTTTCGTAATGGAAGAGATCCACAAAATTATTTTTTGATGTCTAAGGTCCCTAAACATATATCAGAAAAATTTCAGTCCTTTATACTGTCTTCATCATCTGATCCACCGCCACCCCAACAACCCGACTCTGAGTCCTCCTCATCTTCCAACACTTCCAAAGCTTTACCCAGTGGAGATTCCCACTCCCAAACTCACGCATCTCACACCACTCTCACCCACCACCACCACCGCCACCGGAATCTGACCCATCACCACCTCAAACCCACCGCCATTCTTACCCACAACCACCGCCTCCAGAACTCTTCCACCTCGCCGAGCTCCAACTCACTTCAGACTCCGATTTTGACCGACTCAATGCCCTCCATATGCTTCTTCTCTCGCAGAAGCCATTAACCTACGAACCGTGGTCTCGAATTGAAAAACTGCAATACAAAGTCAAATGGCTTTTAAGAGGCAGCACCTTTGGACTCCTGAATGTCCAACTCATGCTCTGCTACCATGATACATGAATCTGCTTCCAAAGGTGAGGCCATGCTTTTACCCTTTTGTGGTGAGTTGAGCATTTCGGTTGTGCACTGTACATCAGGCATTATGCCAACCTGATCTATGTCATAAAGTGCTGGTGATAAATACTTCGCAACGGTGACAAATAGAGCTGATCCATCATGCAGCTCTGTAATACTCTATGGCACAAAAAAAAAAAAAAAAACCCAGAGAAAATTGAATGAACACCCACAAAAAATTTCAATTCAGAGAAATTTGAACACCCAGAGAAAATCTCAATCCAGAGAAAATTAAATTTCTTTGGATTTTTGTGATTTTCTCTAGGAATTGATCAGTGAATTTCTTTGAGTTTTTGTGATTTTCTCTGGGAAATTATTAGTGAATTTCTCTGAGTTTTTGTGATTTTCTCTGGGGTTTGGAATTTAGAATCTTGTGTTTAAATTTCTCTGGTTTCAATCCAGAGAATTTCTCTGGTTTGTCTAGTTTGGAGAGAATTTCTCTGGTTTTGGACCAGAGAAATTTGTGGATTTGTAGGTTTGTTAGACATGGGTTTAATTGTAGTTAATAGAGCCGGAGAAATTTGCGAAGTCAGAGAAATTTTATGGTCCTGAGCTCTGCTCTTCTTTGACAATGGCTCCGGTGAGGAACAGGCCAACACCGAAGTCGATGCTGATGATGCCATGGCCCATGAGTCGTTCAGGCTGTCGGAGCTGAAACAAATATCTGTGACACAATTTGGGCTGCTGGACATTGATCGGAACTTTTGTTTGTTGGATCGGTGAATCCCTGATGTTGATTCTAGCATTAGCTTATGGAAATCCTCCACTTTGTCTTGTTTTCAACATACGGGTATATACATAAACAATCAAGATTCAAGAACACAATGATGGAAATAATTGGAATAGATCAATGCATTGACAAGAAGGTACAAACCTTGTAGATTTGAAGAATACCCAAGAGCTAGTTTTGGTATTCTACTGCCAGACAGGGCTTTAGATTACTGAAATTTCTCTGGATCCTGTTGAGGGACCTTAGACATCATGAAAATATTTGATATCTTTTATACTATAAAGTCTTAATATCAGGGACCTTAAAAAAAATTCCCCTAATTTTTTTAATTAAAAAATTAAAAAATTATTAAAAAAATCAAAAATTTAATAATTTATATAAAAAGTTAAAAATTCTTTTTTCTTTATACTTTTTATATATATCTTTTTTTTAAAAGTCAAAAAGTCATCCCAAACATACTAGTTTTTTTTATATTATATTTTAGCCAAAAAACTAAAAAGTTACTTAAGAAAGCCTGTTCCCAAACGAGGCCTAAGTGCTCGTTTGACAATGATTTTTTTAGTTGACTTTTTGACTTTTTAACTTTTTTAACCTGAGATTTTTTTAGTCGTTTGGTATTCTTATTTGGCTTTTTTAACTTTGAAATGGTGTATTTTTTTTTGTCTTTTTACTTATTTTGTCATTTTGTGATTTTTTAATTTTTTTTTGTCATTTTGTAATTTTTTAGTCCAAAACGTTTGCCAAGCAACCCCTAAAATCCTTTTTTTTTTTTTTCCTTTCATACTTATGACGTGGGACTGATAGGAGAGCCACCGACGGTTCTCTTGAATAAAAAAAAAATATATGCATTTATTTATTTATTTTTTAGGTTTCGTCTGGAAAATAAAAGTTGGGTTTTTTTTTTTTTTTTTTTTTGGCTATTTTAGTTATAAAAATAAAATAATTTTTTAACTTAATAAGACAAAATATCACATCTAACCCATAATCATTACATTCTTTCTCTCACAAAAAAAGTCAAGAAAACCTAAAATCCTTCTCAAACTAAATTTTTTAACATCAAACTAAAATAACTAAAAAATTTTAAAAATAAAAAACTCAACCAACTTTCCAAACCAAACCTTAATATTTTTTTGTGTGGAGCATTCTGCCAGTGCCCATACGCACTTTCCTTTCCTAATTTCTATTTAAAGCAACATATAATTTCTCGAATGCATAATTTCTCTTGAAATCAAGCCAAGATGTTTGACTTAATCTCCATTGCCACCTTATTCTTTGTTATTATCTCCACCACCCTCCTCCTCCTCTCCATAAACCACTTCAAAACACCACCACATCTCCGCCGCCGTCTCAGCCTCCCACCAACCCCCTTCGCCCTGCCAATCATCGGCCACCTCCACCTCCTCGGCCCCATCATCCACCGCTCCTTCCATGACCTCTCCTCCCGCTACGGCCCCTTGTTTCACCTCCGCCTCGGCTCAGTCCCATGCTTCGTGGTCTCCACTCCAGAGCTCGCAAAAGAGTTCCTCTTGACACATGAGCTCAAGTTCTCATCTCGCAGGGATTCCATCGCCATCCAACGCCTCACCTACGACTCTGCATTCGCCTTCGCCCCTTACGGTCCCTACTGGAAATTCCTCAAGAAGCTTTGCACTTGTGATCTTCTCGGCGCTCGTAGTATCAATCATTTTCTTCCCATTCGGACCCGTGAAGTACACTGCTTTGTTCGACTTCTCATCGACAAGGCCGTGGCTTGTGAACCTGTCAGCATCACTAAAGAGCTTTCAACGCTCGCCAACAATATCATCTCTCAAATGATGATTGGTATGGATTTGTTATAATTATTGCTTCAAGTTAGAATCTTTAATTTACTAGGATTGCCTTATTTATTTATTTTTTTAATCAGCAAAGTTTTTTATATTTTATTTTTAAATAAAACCAAGCGATCTAAGGAGTATAAAACAAGATTGTTTTTTCAAGTATATCATAAATAATAATTATAAGCTTTCCGCTGCATTTAGTTTAGAGATTTGAGAGGAGATTTGAAAAAAAAAAAAAAAGAAAAAAATATATAAAATTAAATGAAATATAGATATATTTTATTAACATTTTATCTATTTTTTTTTATTTTTTATTTTTTCAAATATCATCCTAAATTCTCAAACCAAGTACGGCATTAGAGTTATTCAGTTTATCATAAGTAATACATAATTCTTTCAAAAGAAATCTCTGTACTTTTGTTTTTGTAAAGTACTATGACTACAGATTATGCTTTTCGCGTACTTCAGTTTTTTGAAAGTACTATGATTCTACAGATTCTGTTTTTCACGTTTTTCCGCTGCATCAGGTGTAAGGTGTTCGGGGACGACAGGAGAGGCTGAGGAGGCTACAACTCTTGCCCGCGAGGTGACGAAGATATTCGGAGAGTTTAATGTGTCGGATTTTATGTGGGTTTTCAGGAACTTTGATTTGCAGGGGTTTAGGAAGAGAGTTGAGGATATATACACAAGGTATGATGCGTTGCTGGAAAGGATTATCACAAACAGGGAAGAAGTCAGGGAAAAGAACGTACAAGAAAGAAAATTGGGTGTTGGAGAAGGTCATCACGTCAAGGATTTTCTTGATCTATTGCTTGATGTTTTGGAAGAGGACCATTCGGAGATTAAATTCAGTAGAGATAACATTAAGGGCTTGATTTTGGTAAGTACTTTCACATTATACCACATGCAAAATTTAGCTGTTTATTTATTTTTTTGCTACAAGTTATCATATCAATTCTCAATTTTTTTTTTTTTTTATATATTTTTGTAAAAAATAATAAGTCATACTTTGTATCTTCTCTTATTGATGTATCTTTTCATACTTTGTATGTGTTTTTATCAATAAAGCTTTCTCTTTGTTGATCAAAAAAAAAAAAAAAAAAATAATAATAATAATAATAATAATAATAATACGTCAAAAAATAAGCAAGTCTAAAACCACCCAATGATGTGTAAAATAGATGATTGATTAATAATTAAAAAATATATAAAAAAAGAGTTGTCTTAAATTTTTTAATAGACTATCGTATCATTGAGTTTAAAAAATATGTCTAACTTTTGAGTTAAAAGTAACTTTATTCATATGACATTATGTATTGCTTGTGATTGATTTAGATTTAGTGTATCACATAGGAAATATTACATAATATTTCAGAACCATCAATTATTTGTAGGGATAAATTATATTAGTAATCTCTATATTTTGATTTTTATGTTATATTGGTTTTTATAATTTTAATTAACTCGATTTTAACATTAAATTTATTATTTTGTTTCAATTTTGTCTAATTGATTATAATTATTAATATTTTTTTATGAAAAATATACATATGAGTGGCATGTGTTATGCTTTTTATTGATAAAATCATAAAATTGTTCAATAAGTTATTAGACAAAAATTACAGAAATAAAAATGACATAATAAACAAAATATAAGAACCACCAATATAATTTTAAAAATATTAGAAATTCTTACTAAATTATTAAATATTTATAGGATGGGACCTTTGTGGATTCCATAATAATTTGATACAAAATTTCATAATTGATTTGAAATACTACCATTATTGCTCATATGATTTTTACCCTTATGTTATTGATAATCAGATATGCCAGATTCTTTTTTTTTTTTTTTAATAAAATATGCTAGATCCATGCTCAATTCTAGGATTAAGTAAGGAATCCGTAAAATCTGTAATTTGATCCGGTTCATTCCAATTCGGTAGATTTGAATTGATTTTTTGAATCCGTGGTTCGGTTCCGGATTGAAAAGTTAAAAATCCGTAGTCCAAGGATCGGTTCTGGATTGAATCCTACAATTCCGGATTGGAACCGATCTAGACCGTATACAAATAACTTATATTTATATTATACACCCTCTCGCATAGTATCTTCTCTTTTTTTATATAAAACTTAAACCTAAATCCAAACCTAAACCCGCATAGTATCTTTTTTATTATTTTTATTTGTTAGTTTTTAGTTTTAATTTGTAATAATAGTCTAAATACTTAGGGGTACTTACCAATTAGTCCTATTCACTAGACTTATTTACCTACAGGTCCTAACTAATAAATTTAAAACTATAAAAATAAGAGAGTGATAAATTTATCACTAAAAAATTATTCATAAAAAAAGAGAGTGATAAATTTATCACTATAAAATTATTCATAAAAAAAAAGACTGATAAAATTTGTCTTTATCACTTAATAAATTATATCAAATAGGACTTAATGGGTAATAAGTCTCAAAGTAGGACCTATTGGGTAATAAGTCTCTCAAGTAGGACCTATTGGTAGTTTACCCAAATAGCTTATGGTGAAACTAGTTTTCTTATGGTTGTTTAAATTCTATAACAGTATGTCGCTATTGTGAAAAAACATGTTGTTATTGTGGAACTAATATGATGCTATGTTTATATTTTTATGAAATTAAAATGTTTTATATTTTTTTTGTTATTTGATTATGTGAATGTGTGGTCCTAAACCGATCCAATCCGTATTTAAATGAATTAGTTTCTCGATTTAAGCGGATTGAATTGTTTTAATTTTTCAAAAACTGTAAATAATGAATTGGTCATGATTTTACCCCAATTCGGACTATGCTCACCCCTACTCAATGAAGCACGGACACCGCTCTAAGGCTTGCGTATCAATGTCGAATGCGGACACGCATCGGATACGCTGTGGACACGTGTCCGGCACTGTCCTTAAGGTGTCTGTTTTTTTTTTTTTTTTGAATTTTTTTGCAACCAGACACGTTTTGGACACGCTTCGGACACTGCAGGGTACAAAACCTAATTTATGAAACTTCTAAATGGGGCCAAATTGTAAAAAAGAAAAACAGAAAAAGAAGAGAGAGAAGAGAATCGAAGAAGGTGAAGAAAAGAACAGAGAAGAGATGAGAGAGACAGAGAAGCGAAAGAGGGTGAAGAAGAACTTGAACTGGTGAAGAACCAGTTGAAGAACAGATCGAGCTATGTATCTTTCGCAGTTTGTAGTCTTTCGGCTCGCAGTTCATTTCTCTACCTGTGTGTCTTTCGCAGTTCGTAGTCTTTTGGCTCGCAGTTCATCTCTCTACCTGTGTGTCTTTCGTCTCTCTCTCTCTCTCTTTATTTCGCAGCTCGTCACTCTATGTATCTCTCTGTTTTCGTCTCTCTTTCCCTCTGTGTTTTCTAGGTCTCTGATCTGTGTTCATATATATATATGATTTGTATTTATATATATATATATATATATATATTATTCTCTCTTCTAAGAGATTAAAAATTCTTTTTATTTTTTATTTCTTATTTCTTATTTCTTTTTCTTCTCTCTCTTATGAGAGATTAAAAAAAATTTAAAAAAAAAAATTCTTTATTTATTTATTTATATCTTAACCCTTATTTTTTTCCCTCTTTTTTTTTTTGGGGGGGGGGGGGTGTAATTCTTGTTTGCTTAACCTTGGACATATATATAGAACTAATTACTTTTATTTGTTAGAAAAAATCAATTTATTGAATGTGTTTATTAATTTTATTATTTTATTGAATGTGTTCATTAATTATATTGTTATTGTAATTTCATAGGAAATTTTTTATTCTTAAATATGGCATTTGATGTTAAAGTAGTGAAATATATGTTTTTTAAAAATTTTTAAGTGCTGTATAAATAAATAAAATTATATATATTGAACGTGTTATCAGCGTGTCGTATCCGTTAATTTTTTAAAATTTACATATTTACATATATGTATCGGGTCTTATGTCTGTGTCCGTATCCGTGTCCGTATCAGTATCCGTATCCGTGGCTCATAGCCTCTACTCAATTCAACGAGGGGATCCCACCCTATGCTCCCTCCCTTCACGTGATTACCTGGGCTAGGGCACAAATACTGATCCTAATTTGTTTTTTAAAAAAATTTCAAAAAATTAATTTTTTAAAATAATTTATTTTTATATGGTTTCTCTTTTTTAAGATAAAAATAACTTTTTAAAAATTTAAAATATTTTTTTGTATTTAATTTTGGCTAATTAATTTTTAATTTTTCAAAAAATATATAAAATAAGTTTTAAAAACTTAACCAAACAAAAATAATACTAGCATCAGTAATTGACTCATTAGCCATCAACTCGAACGAAAATTCTTACCGACTAACTACAAATATTTGATCAATTTTTTGCAGACGAGTTACAAATGTTTAATTTAAAATTATTCAATGTTTGTAACATGTCTGTCAAAAAAATAAAGCTTATAATTGGCCTGTAAAAATTAAAATAGTAGTTGCAGTTGGGTTGTAAAAAATTTCAGTTAAATTGATGGACAACGAGTCAATTATCTCTGTTTAGTTGAATTTTTAAAACTTGTTTTATGATTTTTTAAAAACTAAAAATTAATTAGATAAAATAAACAGAAAAATGATATTTCAAAATTTAAAAAAATTATTTTTCAAAAACCCAAATAAAAATTATTTATTATTTATTTTTAACAACAAAAAAAAAATTATTAATTGAAAAAATTATTCATAAAAATTATTTATTTATTATTATTATTATTATTATTATTTTTTTTTGGGTAACTGGAAGAGCTGCAAAATGCTCCAGAGAATCACGTGAGGGGAAAGGTGGGGGCCCTTTTCGAACTTGGCGTCCAAAATGTTTTTCAGAGTGATCGTTCAGTGCTTTTTTTGGTAGCTATAGAATTATTAATTGGAAAAATTACATTTCAATCCAGATTTTAAAAAATAATTATAAATTGATGAAAAAATTTATAATTTTAATTATTAATATTTATAAAATTATTATTGATTGGTAATTATATTTTAAAAATATCACTAATGTGATATATTTATTTTATTAATTTATAATTTATAATTTTATTGAAATTAACGCATAAATATTGTTCCATAATATTTTAAAACCAAACTATCTAATAATTCCAAAAGTGACAATGGCTAGTGTGTTGATTGTTTAGGTTTCTTAATACAGTTGCAATTCAATTTAAAACTAAAAAAGTTATTATTTTGGTATAACTAATTGTGGATATTCATAATTGATTTATTGTTTAAAAATAATTATTAAAAGAATAAAAATAAAAAATATATTTTACCATACAAATTGTACCTAATTAATTTTTTTTTTTATTATAGGATTTCTTCACCGCAGGAACAGATACATCATCTATTGCAATTGAATGGGCATTAGCAGAGCTCATCAACAATCCAAGAGTGCTGCAAAAAGCACAAGAGGAGATTGATAATGTGGTTGGGAAACATCGGTTAGTAAGCGAATCAGACGGTCCAAATCTTCCATACATCCAAGCCATCATAAGGGAAGCACTTCGGCTTCACCCTCCAGTCCCCTTGATCACAAGAAAATCAATAGAGGACTGCATGATCCAAGGATACAACATCCCAGCCAACTCTATGCTATTTGTGAATGTTTGGTCTCTTGCTAGAAATCCCAAGTATTGGGATAGCCCACTGGACTTCTTGCCTGAGCGATTCTTAAGGCCCGAAAAGGGTGGCCCAGTGGGCCCAATAGATGTTAAGGGCCAACATTTCCAGCTATTACCCTTTGGTACTGGGAGGAGAGGCTGCCCTGGTACTTCTTTGGCCATGCAAGAGCTGCCTGCTATGCTAGCGGCAATGATTCAGTGTTTCGAGTGGAAGGTTGTGAATCAGAGCGGGGATGTGATGAACGGTGATGGAGCACTTGATATGACTGAACAACCCGGGATGACAGCTCCGAGGGCCCATGATCTTGTGTGCATGCCGATACCACGAATCGATCAACTTTATGCCCTTCTTGATCCATAGTTTATGCTAAGGCAAGGATTCTCAGTAGTTAAAATTTTTGTTCCCAATAAATTTCTAATCGCATGATTTTGTCGTCAATAAAAGTTGTGAAATACAATCGTACGATTAAGAAGGCAATATGAATAAGGGATAAAGATTTTGGAATAGAGGATCTGTACCTTTGTGCTATGATTTACCCAATATTGCTCTCTTTAGCCTATTTTTAGGAAGTTAAAAAAAAAAAGAAAAAAGGAAAAAGAGAGTAGCTAGTTTATTGGCTTATTGATTTATGGAGTATTTACACACAAGTTTTAATTTATGAATTTATATTCTATTAAGTTTTAACTAAGATTTTTTAGACTTTTAAGTCTCATTAAATTTTTAATAGTCAGAATTGCCTTTCGAATAATAATTGTTCATTATTTATGATTATTTATAAAGGAATATGATGATTTGATATTTGTTTTGATTTTCAAAACTTGAAAACATCAATTTTCAAATTGAAAAAACTAAAAAAAAAATAAAATTATGTAAATTTTTTTTTTTTTTAAAAGTTGAAATAATTTTTTGTGCAAAATTAAAAATTTTGTATCTATAAACGAACATGATGATGGAACATTGATGTACAAAACTAGAAAAAAAAAAAAAAACTTTAAAAATGAAAAAACTGATAATGTTTTCAATTTTAAAACTGAACTGATAATGTTCTCAGTTTTAAAACTGTAAAAAAATGATATGTTCTTGGTTTTATTGGATATGTGAACTAATAAATAGAAGGACAAAAACGTTTAATCTCATACTCTTTTTTTTATCAGTTAGTGAAACAATTATCTTTTTTTTATTTATCAGTTAGTGAATTAATTATCTGGAATATTACTATGCAAAATTGATAATATTTTTGATTTTAAAAATTGAAAAAAAAACTGATAATATTCTTAATTTTACTAAATATGACTTAATGGTTAAAAAAGTCTTAGATTGACCAGAGCTACCATAACATTTGTAAATATGACTTTTATTTGAGTCACATTATCTTTTTATTTTTTATACATTTTTTCAAAAAAAAAAAAAATAATAATAATAAATCACTTTTTAAAATAGGCCTTTATCTACTCTGTTGATAAAAAATAATAATAAAAAATCACTTTTTAAAATAGGCCTTTAAAATATGTCTTTAAAGTATATTTGTTTAATATCGTATAAAGTTATATCTGTAACCTATTATTTTGTGTTTAATAATAAAAAAAATTATAAAAAAAATACTTATATTGAAGAGAATATTTAACGAACAAATTACATATTCAATGTAAGTATGCTCCACCAGAGGATATGTATTGAGAAGTACATATTTTTTTCTTAATCAGAGGTACCATACATATCTAAGAGCATACTCAAATTGATTACATTGGGATATGTATGCATCTCTTAATGCAACTGTCATGATCCGAACCCGCTCCTATGAATTAGGGTCATAACCGGCCAGTAATCAAGGGATTACCTGCGGCCTCAAACCAAATAAAACATATTATATCAGAGTTAAGAGGCCAAAACAGAAGCAAACTTATAAATTATCCATAGAGTTGTGCTTACATGGCTTAACCAAACATTCTTATATACTCATAATAACTCACATTATAAGCATATTCATAAAAAGTACGTCATACATACATCCAGGATTATTCAACCAGTGTTAACAAAAATTCAGATTATATACCCGGTTGGCCAAGGTTGTACTACATGACTACAAAAGGGCTTCAAGAGTAATAAAACAAAAGCAAAGCCTTTGCATGAGGCGACCTTGGATGACCTCACAAAACTTGGTTTCTCAACACTCACTGGGACTGTGGTTGGACATCCCGTTGCTCATCTACATACATATAAATACAGAGTGAGCTGATGCCCAGTGAATAATACCAGAGTAAAGAGGTTAATGAATGAGATTCGTTCATGACTAAGTCATACGTATAATTTAAACATTTGAACTACTAGTTCCACTTGTATCAAATGCATAGACAGTAATGTACGGAACGACCTCGGGTCCAACATATCATATCTATGTACCAAACGACCTCAGGTCCATGTCATATCTAAGTACGAAATGACCTCAGGTCCATTGTACTCAAAACGACCTTGGGTCCACCTATACAAAACGACCTCGGATCCAATACTCATTCATAGACCAACTTTAGGTCTAATGGATCCATGTGCCAAGGACCACCTGTAATAACCCCGATCCACAATTAGCCACTAATCGGTAATTAAGGATGTTAATGAGAGGATTAAAATAAATTATGTGTTTATTCTGCACTTTGTATGATTTTGGCTTTCTATCTGTTACTTATAGAAATATTTGTTTGGATTTTCACTTTAATATGTAAATCGAAAGCCTTATCGGCACCCGAAACCGAAATTGACTACACCGGTGTGTTATTTGGAATTTTTAGAACCATATGGCAAATTTTATTAAAAATTGATTCAGTCTGATTCGTTAAGTTACGTTTGACAAGCCTTATGTTCTAATTAATGTATTTTAGCACCATAGCTATATATGTAACCCTTAAGCTCATTTTTGAGCTCCATTCTTTTACCTCTTAGTGCCAAAACCTAAGAATTCATTTTAGAGAGAGAGAGAGTGTGCAATTCTAGAGAGAGATAAGAAGAGATTAAGGAGAAATTGAAGGCTATAGCTTGAATTGATCAAAGATTGTGCAAGTACCTAGCTAATTGAAGACTCTAGGTAAGGATTTAAGACTTAATTATGACTTTTAACCATCAAGTAGATCATTTCAAGAAGAATTTGTGATTATGTACAAGAGTTGAACCAAAGATGATGAATTTAGAGTTAATTCATACATGCATGCTTAGTTTAGTTTAATTTCATCATTTTGAACATGATTCATATCATCCATGTTTGAATTATCATGTTTTGAACCTTGAATTCATACTTTGAAAAGGGATTTCTTACATGTATGGAGCTTATGAGCTCAATTTACAAGTTTCATGAGTTTTGGAGCAAAGAGATTGAAAAGTTTTGCATGCATGTACATTTTCTTACAAATTGAGCATGATTTCCATGAATCCTCTCTTGTATGTTTGAAATTCATCTTCATTTGGGGAAATCATCAAGTTTCAAGTTGTTTTGTGGTGTTTAATCATGTTTTGGGAAGCTCAAGACCAAGAAAACCCATGCATGTTGTGTTCATGAACATTCATCATGTTTTAAGCTGAAATTGTGAGTTTTTAACAAACTCTTGGGCCATGATTTTATGAAATAATCCGTAATTCTTCATGTTTTACAAGTTTACTATGTTATCTCTAGTTTTGGGGCCCAAGATATGTGTTTTGGATTGTTGAATTCGAGTTTTGAGCTTGGGAGGTCAATCTGGATTTTCCAGAAATTTGACCCACGCTCGAGCGGGGACTTTCACACTCGAACGTGAACCCTGAATTCATGCACCATGCTCGAGTGTGGGTCGAGCGCCCGTCGAGCGTAAAAATCTTGCATCTAGTACTTTTTAGAGTTTACAGTCCGCTCGAGCGGGGAAAGGCACGCTCGAGCGCAGCTTCATTGTCTGCATGTCCGCTCGAGCGGGGAAACCCACGCTCGAGCGTAGACCTCATTTTCAGAAAATTTGACTAAGTGTTCCAATTCATGTTTTGGCATCCTCATTGCATCTTAGGTATTCCTAAGACCTAATTAAGCTTTGATAATGAGGTTATGGATTAGAAACACACTAAGAAAAGAATGTACTAATTCCGAGACTGCAAGTGTGTGTGTTTTAGGCAATGTGATAAGAAAGAATAAGAACCAATGTAATGAAAGCTAAGCCTTAATAGCCACTTGAATGTGTAATGATAAGACATGCTTGTGTTATGTATTTTGTGATTGTAGGTCAAGACTCGAGGATTGATTGACCGCTTACTGGAACCACTGTGAGTAACGTTATCGTAAAGATACGTTCATATGAATTATGTTCTAAATGAAATATGATAAGTTCTGATTTCTGCAATGACATCTGTTTTCGTGAACGAATATTCCATGTTTGAAATCTATTATGGCATCCATAGATAGTCCCAAGTCATGGGGGACGACATGAAAATGCGGGTCCATGACATACAAGTAATTACGAGATCTCGTTAGTCACTTCATTGTGGTGATATGTGTTTAATAGATATCCGGAACCGATTACTCTAGTCGGAAGATGTTCTGTGATGTGTTCTATGGGATGTACCATTATTATGTTCTGATATGAGGATGATTATGCTATGATCTGTTTTCCGCTTATGATATGTTCGGATTTCGTTCACTAACTCCTTTACCTTAATATTATTCAGTGGACTTTAGCTCACTGTTTGTATATATATATGTATAGGTGAGCATTCTGGAGTTCGAGTCTGAAGGCTTTTGCCTGGATCCGTGTTTCGTTGTCAGCCAACCATTGTGCCTCACGTGGAGGTTCCCGAAGCGTCCTGTGTTTAAGTTCTGTGGTTTCTGTTTATATAAGACTTGATTTGATGTCGTTGGCTGTACTTACAATACTGTAATGTATGTGGGTATAATGTATGGTTGACTACCGGTTATGTATATAAAGTTTTAAATATTCTGTTTCATATAAGTCAGCACAGCTCATTGGACAACTATATTTATGTTTTTTTTTGCTTCCGCTAGCCCCTTAATTTTGTTAATCTGTTTAGAGGTCTTTGGTAATCCAAGGATTACTGGCCGGTTACGATGCTAAACTTTTAGGGGCGGGTTTGGGTCGTGACACCACCAGTCCTCCTTATCACATTACAAAACGACCTCGGGTCCAACATTCTCATATTCATAGTGATGCACCTTTAATCATGGTCGCATCCGTATTCACACTCAAAACGACCATTGGTCCAATCAGTTCTTTATTTAAAACGACCTTTGGTACATTTATCTCAAAATGACCTCGAGTCCAATACTCATTCATAGACCAACTTTAGGTCTAATGGATCCATGTGCCAAGGACCACCGGTCCTCCTTATCACATTACAAAATGACTTCGGGTCCAACATTCTCATATTCCTAGTGATGCATCTTTAATCATGGTCGCATCCGTATTCACACTCAAAACGACCTTTGGTCCAATCAGTTCTTTATTCAAAACGACCTTTGATCCATTTATCAATTATGCAAAACGGCCTTCGGCCCAATCTACATCTTTGTTAAATATATTGAATGGCCTTAGGCCCATTTTCCATTTTCACAACATTTATTTTACAGGTACGAACGGATAGAATACTTATTCATAGTACAATTTCAAAAATTTAGAAATTACCACTTTGGAAACATTTAGGAAGTAATGCGTATACAAAAATATCTTTACTAAGATATTACTCACAGTGATCCGGTGCTTGATTCACCCTTGCACTCGATCCTACATAATTCATAACACAATGGGTCATAAGTTATTTAATCTGTTCTTAACTTATTATTTCTCTTAGGCTTCTTTCTTATTCTTTTAGGTCATATACAAAGCCCAATGCATGCCTAAGAGTGCTTAGAAATGAAAGAGAACAGAAAATGAAACACAAAACATCTTTTTAAAATTTTTGAAACAGGGCACCCCGTTCGAGCGCGGTTTCTGCCGCTCGAGTGGACCTGTTAGGTCTGCAAAAGTACTGGTTGCCTCATTTTTACGCTTGAGCGTGACTTCAGACGCTCGAGCTGAAAGCCAAACCATACGGCTTGGCGCTCGAGCGTGCAAAAGTTCTGGGAGCTAGCATGTCACGCTCGAGTGGCCATTACCCCGCTCGAGTAGACATGCCGAATTCTAGGTTTTCCAACAAGCTGCTTGAGCTTCAAACTCAATGTCCAAGGGTTCAAAACTCAAGTTTTTGGACACAAAAACATATAAACACATGACATACTACGAGAACATAGCCAATATGAAGTTAATTGTTCAAAATCATGATCTAATTCCCAAATCAATTAACATTTCTCTTGTATAATCAAAATCCATGCATTCAAACTTCACATAAACTTTAGATCTTCATTAATCAAGCATGGAAGTTAATTTTTGATTCCAATTCCATTTCAAATGGCTCAAGTGATGCTTACACATGTGAAACTCATCATAACCATGCTTGCATGTATGATCCAACACTCAATTTTTCATAATTAACAAGCTACATGCTAGATTATACAAATTCATGGCAATTTATGGTAATTCTATGCATGCATGTGCATTCCAACTTCATATTCAACTCAACTCACACTTTTGATTACAATCTAACATCAAATTCTCAAAGTTACAACCTCAACTTATGAACCAATGCTCAAACACTCACCTTGGAGTCCCAAGCTTCCAATTTCTAGCTAATTCTTGGAGTTAAGCTTCCAAATTCACAACCTTTGAGCCAAGATACACAATTCTCCCTCTTTCTCTCTCTAGAACCGATCCTCTCTCTCTTTAGAGTGTGACTTCAGGTTTTGAGTTCACAAAAATAATGGGTTTAAGTGAAATAAGGCCCTTATATATAAGCTTGCCTAATCAAATTGATTAGGCCAAATAATGGAGCTTAAATTAATCGTTTTGAATCTAATTATTTTGATTCAAATCAATTTTTAATTAAATTTTACCATAGGTTCTAAAAATTATGCCAATTATGATGGCGTAGTCAATTTCAGTTTCTATAGCCGATAAGGCCTTCAATTTTTAGTTTCTAGCAATAAGTTGAACAGATTTTTGTACGGTGAACAGATAGAAATTCAAAATCACATATAATCATATAAATGACACTCAAAATCATATTAAACACATAATCGCAATCATAATTAAGATTAATTAGCATAATATGGAACAGGGTTATCACAGCAACCTCTTACTTTTATTTTTATTTTTATTTTTATTTTTATTACTATTAATGCTTTTGTTTCTCAACTTGGAAATCTACTTGTATTGAAGAGAATATTTATGTCATAAAATAGAAAGATAATTTCCGTACAATTTGTATGCAATAATATAGGTATAGCTCCCTTTCATACATTTATCTTACATATTTTTCCATATTTCAAATTTTTTTTTTTTTTGGTTCCATTCTAGGCTACATTCATAATCTAAACCGTTCATCCTATAAATCTCACAAGACCATCTGTGCAAAAATATTAGTTTCATTGGATATTGATAAATACATAAACAAATCACATCTTGTTTTATAAAAATAGAAAGTTTAAGTTTATACTAAAAATTACTATCTATTTTAAAAAATAAAATGCAATTTATTCATTTATCTGTTGATATAGAATGAAACTAATTTTTTGCCTAACTCATCTAAATTGTTGAGATTACAAGATGAACGATTTAAATTATCAATGTGGGCCTAGAAATGAGCCAAAAAATTAAAGTATATAAGAATATGAAAGATAAGAGTATGAAGGGAAGATATCTTCGTATAATATATGGAATTTCTCATATTATCACGAACTTATTTTTGTACTCATTAACTACTTTAAGGTGGCTTGGCTCATATCTGGGTCAATTTGAATTTTATTGGGAAATTGCGTATAAATTGGACAGATTAAAAAAAACTAAATTAGGTATGCAAATATTTTGTGGGTAAGTTAGACACACAAGAAAGGTTTATATATATATATATATATATATACAGATTTACACTCCAATTGATTTGAGATTTCTTCTATTTTATTTTGTAAATCAATACAGATGTAGATTTTAACAATAAAAAATACTAAGTACACTGAGTACGAATATGAAAGGTGAACAGAAAATATATCATGATTAAAAATTCATTTTAAACTTAATCCACACAACAACGACATTTGTACATGCACTTGTTTTTGTTCACAAATCTTAACCAGCACTAGTATTTATGTTTCAAAATATAAAAAATTGTAAGAAATAGCCTTTAAATTTGTTGTTACTGTTAAAAAAAGAATAAAATTACAAAAACAAAAAAAATTCATATAAATAAATTCTGAGTTTTTAATTTTATTAATTTAAACTATAATTTTTTAAATTTTTTAATCAAAATAATTTCGTCAATCTTCTTTAAGTAAAATTGACATAAAAGCAATATTTTAACTATTAAACTCAATATAAGTGTACTAAAAATATTTAAAATATCATTTTTTGTTGAGTTTAAGAACCAAAATATTATTTTTTTTTGTTGATTCTATTTAACGAAAATAGAGGGATGCTTTCCATTGGCAATAAATTTAAAAATTAAGATTTAAATTCACAAATTAAAAATTCATAATTTATTTTGTTACAAAAACCAAACCTTGATTATTTTTTTTACGTTTGTAATTTTCCAAAAACCCTTTTGATTTTGCGTTGATTCAACATTACGAAAAGTCCCAATTACAGTCTTTTAATAATGCCCTTCTCATTGGGATTGGTCTTGTTGAGAATGGTCTGTCGCAAAAATGCGAAAGAGAGAGTGTGTTCATGTTCGACCGAATTCGGTAATCGTTTAATGCCATGATCAAAGGGTGGCTTAAAATGGGGCGACTGGGAACACGCTTGCTGTGTGTTTGACGAAATGTTGGAGGAAGTGCCTGTTTGGTAAAACTTTTTTTAACTTAAATTAGCTTTTGGCTTAAATTAAGTTATATTGATATGTTTGGTACAACTTGTAAGGCACAGATTATAGCTTAATTTAAGCTATTTTTAGCTTACATGTGGAAGTTGCTCCAAGGGTGCTTAGAAATTGAGCTTAAGCGAGCAGCTGATTTTGGAGGGGCAAAATGACTTAAATGCCCCTCCAAAACTTAAGAAATAACGAAAATGCCACTATATAAACATAGTTCTTCGTCTCACACCTAACACTTCTCTTCTCAAACGGTGCTCTCCTCTTCTCCTCTCATTTCCTCTCGCTGCTGAATGACGAAACTGCTCTACGCATCGAAGATTGCCGACAATCGTCCCTGTTTTCTGTTGATCTCCACCAAAAAGTAAGATTTGAAACCCTAAACCCTATGTTTTGTTATATATAGATATATATATTAGATATACACATCAATTTAGGTTTTTTTTGGGTTTTTCATTGCTCTGTGTTCAAATCCGATTAGGGTTTGTGTTTGTTTTTGGTTTCTGGTTGCTCTCTCTCTCTCTCTCTCTCACACATCGATTTTGATTTCTGGTTCATGTAGGCTTAGGATTTATGGGTTGATGAAGAGAAGTGGGTGGGAGGCCACTTGTGTCGCTGATGAGTATGTGGCTAAGGTTTTGAGTAGGGGTTTGAGGAGATTAGGAGAGGGGAGGCTTGCTGATGAGATTGATGTGGAATTTGACAAGTTTTTCAGGGGTGTTTTCGACAAAGTGAGGCCTTAACAGATTTAAAATGATTTTTTTTAATAAATAAATTTTAGAATTTGATCATAATTCTTAGTTTAGATCTTTTTATTTTTAAGTTTTAACTTCTTCAATGATATTTCTTTGATGTGCACCTATAAAGAAATGGTAATTTTTTGATGTGCATTTGGTTTTGTGGCCTTAAATCCTCTACTATGTCATATTCAGAGATCCTGTATTTTTTTTTTTTAATTTTTTTTTTTTTTTTTGAGGACGATCCTGCATTTTTGTGCTCATTATAGTTGCGCCTTTTGACTTTGAGAGAGAGAGAGAGAGAGAGAGAGAGAGAGAGAGAGAGAGAGAGAGAGAGTCATGGTTTTGGAGTACTAGACTAAAAAAAAGCAACATTATGTTGCAGAAGTTATGGTCACTGATTCTGTGAATGTTTGTTGAAACTATAGTCATTGTTCGACTCACTAATTTCTAGCTGATTATGTTTCTTTTCTTTTTTGAAGATTCAGTTTTACCTGTCCTAATGGATTTCATGTTTTTAAAATTGTTTTTGGTCCTTTTTTTATTGCTTCATTGGTTTTTCATTGTTGGATATTAAAATTTAGTAGTTGTAATAGAATATATATTTGTGAAGCTTATACTTTTGGTTTAATAAGTTGATTCATCAGTTTGAAATATGAGTTTAAGCATGAAGTCCTAAAGTTCTTATTTATTTGTTATCTGGGAAGAAATCTGTGCCCATTTATTTGTTATCCTTTGCAAAAGGCAGATTGAAACATGGAGAAACTGTTGAATGGACATACAAGGATTTACTTAGGGGCTTGGAAGAGTTTTTGCCAAACATCCTTTATCTTTGGCACTTTTAACCGGTCAAAAAAGCAGAAAGGAAGTTCAAAATATGGGCTTGAAAGGCATTGGATTATCTCAAACTTCTTAATGCTTAGGTGTGAATGCCTTTATTAATTTTACCTTTCTCATTAAGAAATGCCTTTATCTTTTCATAAATGTTTGAAAATCTTGTATGGGTCTGTGAAGGCCTTGTGTGTATAATTTTTGTCACCACAAAAAAGTATAACTTTTACTTTAGGAGAATAGGAGAATAGGCCTTGGAATAAGTATAATTTTATTACATAATTACAAATAACTCTCCCATTTGAAATGAGATCAGTGCACTTCAAATTTTTCTAGGAACAAATGGGTGCAAACAAATTGTCATTATGTTAGAAACATTTTATTCAATCACTACTTCATGGGTTCAATGTATTTACAATTAGCTTCCCAATGAGGATTTGGATTCAAATTTTCCTAATTAATGCAGAGGCATGTCATCCTCTAGTAACTATTATTCTAGTGCTGAGAGCTTCGACTTGAGGTATGAGGCTTTGAAATGTAATTGTGGGCTAAGAGCTGACATAAGGGTTACCGAGTCTGACAAGCCATCTAAAGGGAGACTGTATTTCATTTGTGAGAAGAGAAATTGTCAATTTTGGAGGTGGTGTACCCCAAAATCTGTGACGATGGTAGAGAGGCTGAGGAACGAGAGAATGCTTGATCAAAATCAAAATATGGAGACTGTAGGTCTAAAAGTGAAGAACCAAATGCTTGAGCAATCCAATGCTTTCATGAAGCAGCTTGTTGTGAGTCTGTTCACAATTTGTATTGTTATGTCAGTTGCATTACTCTTCAAATGATGACAAGTGCCGTTTGGAGATACCCGGTGTTTTTGTGCTAATGTAGTTTACCATGAACTATTGTACTAAGCTTTGTACCCAATGAATGTTGACGTAGTTGCCATGTATGGTTCTTTTGTACTAATCTAGCTGTTGTAATGCAAGCACTGATGAATGAGTTTGTTTAAATTTTTTTTTTTTCTTTCATAGAATGAGTACCCAAGAGGAAACACAATATGAAAATAGGAAGAACAAGGGAAAATCAAGTCAAGTACCATCCGTTAAAGCTCATTGGGATGCAAAATCAAAGGAAATTTTTATTAAGCTTTGTATTCAGGAAGTGAAGGTTGGACATAGACTTGGTACACACTTAGATAGGGTCGGGTGGGGAAAATGTGATAATTAAGTTTAAAAGTAAGCATACCAACGAATACAAATGAAAAATTATTGGGATGCGTTGAAAAAAGATTAGCTTTTATGGAATAATCTGTTAAGGGGTGAGACAAGCTTAGGCCGTGATACATTGACTGGAGCTATATCTGCATCTAATGAGTGGTGGACTTTGAAATTGGAGGTACGTGAATTGCTTAATGTACATATTTTGTTTGTTTTTAGTTTAAATACACCAAATTTTGTTACTTGAAATTGTTACATTTTCTTTTGTAATTGTTGCAGAGGTATCCTGATGCTGCTAAATTCCGGCATATGCCGTTGTAATTTGCTAAGGACTTTGACATACTATTCTCAGATGCAGCTGCTACAGGAGAATGGGCATACACTCCTAGCTCAGGGGTAATGCCTTAGACTGATAAGACTACGGAGGAATTTCATACCCCACATGATGTTGAATTTCATGATGATGCTGATTTGGAGGTGGTTCATCCTTCCGAGTTAAACAAAAAACGGTCATCAAACACTGATGGTTCATCAACCAAGAGCAAGACAAAGAAGAAATTTACTGGTGCAGCTCTATTGAACAAGACACTTGATCGTATAGTCAATGTGGTTGAGTCATCTTCAGCAACTTCAACACAGACCTCATCAAGATATCCTTCAATTGCAGAATGTTTGGCAAAGTTGGAAAGTATCCCCGGATGATGAGCTGTATGTATGGGCTGCCAGATTGTTCTTACGAGACAAGCGTCGTGAATGCTTCATGAGTCTTCCTACGGATGAAGTTCGGTTGAGGTTTCTAAAGTTGGAGATTGAGATGGAGAAGACCACCACAGGTTATCGTAGCTAATTGTTTTTGAGATGGACTGTTGTGTTGAACTCATTATTTTTTTTCTTCTATTAATATTTTGTTAGACTTTGATGGATATTATTGACTATGTTGGACTTTTATTATTAATATTTGACTATGTTGGACTTTGATTAATATTGAAAAATGTTGGACTTTTATTATTAATATTTGGGTAGGTGGCATTTTCATAGTTGAATGGTAGGTGAATGGTTGACTGGTTGAATGTTAGTTCAATGGTTGAATGTTAGTTGAATAGTTGAATGGTTGGTTTCAATTTTGAATATGAATGGTAGGTGAATGGTAAAGATTTTTATATATATGTAGATGTTTTCTATCTGGTGTTATTATGAGAAAGGTTGAATTGCCTTACGCTTATTGTGCTGTATTTATTTTTTGTGTTGAATGTTCATCTGTTGTTGTGCTGAATTTCCATTTGTTGCTGTTGCTGTGCTGAATTTGGAGGTCATTCTGTTTTGAATTTCAATCTGTTGCTGCTGTATTGTTGTGTTCATTGAAGGTAACATTTTAGGAAGTTAAATTTGCTTGCTGTTTGATATGATCATTTGTATTACATAAAAGATGGTTTTGACTTGGATTCCTCATCAGATGATAATTAGGATAAATCTGCAGCAATGATTTATGTAGAGAAATAGGAGCATGCGGAAACTGAAGTAATGGAGTTTGTAAATAACTTAGATTTTTTTTCAACTTCTTTTTTTTTTTTTTGAAAAATATATTTCTCAAATGGAGGTATTTTTAAATTTGTTTCTCAAAATTTAACTTAACACACTTCAAAAAATTATTTGAATTTGAAAAGGCTTAAATTTGAGAAATACGCTTTAAAAAGGCTTGATTGTGTTCCTTCTTTTTTTTTTCTTTTTTTAAAAAAAAAAAAAACTCCTACGGTGTGCATATATTTTTGGGTGGGGGAGGCACTGTTTGTTGGAACTTGAAAGAAGTGGCTGAGCATTTGAGATTGTTTGGTTTACATGCTGTTTTTTTGTTTTGTTTTATTATTATTTTTTTTTCAAGGGAGTTCCAAGTTGAAATGGATAGATTGAAATCATCTTCATTATATCGGACCATCCAATAGTAGTGAAAAAGATCACATTAGATAGCTCCAATGACCCCCAAGCCCTCCATGACTATGTTGGACATTTAGTGCAATGAAAAATAAAAATTAATAAAAAATATTTTTTATGGGTAATAGAAAATGTTTTTTAGTTTTTAAATATGAAAAAAAATTTCACATTAAATTCTTATTAATGTTGCCATCATCTCCACCATTACACCACCCCTAGTTTCCACCACCATTAATTTAATCATTAGTATATTAATTCTAAGGATGCATTTAAATATAAAAAATTGAACAAAAAAAATCATAAAAACTATTTTTCGTGAAGTCATGATTATTTATAATGCTTAATTTGGACTAAAATCTAATTACAAGAAAGCAAGGTCATTATTGTAATAGTAACTAAGCCTTTAAATGAGTAGGTATTTTGGAGATGAGTAACAGTGATGATGAATGGAATGATGATCACCATGATGAAGATACTGAAGATGAAGGCAGCACATCGGAAACCCAACAACATAATAACATGCTCTTAGCTACGGCGGCAACAATTGCAGTGACATATGCGATAAATTATTTCATAAAAGAACCATGTAGGACATCTAGTTTAACAGGGGGGAAGTGGATGGTAGAATTACAAGAAGGGAATCGGACAAGAATATTTGAAAATTTTCGAATGGAAAGAGAGGTATTTTATCAATTGTGCGATTTGTTACAGACAAAGTATGGCCTTGAAATTGGACGAAAAGTCTCGGTTTAGGAGCAGGTTGCAATATTTTTGTATATTGTTGGCGGTGACATTCGAAACAAAAATGCTCAAGAAAGATTTTAATATTTCGGCGAGAGTATTTCAAAATACTTCAAGAAGGTGTTAAAAGTTGTTACAATGATGTCTATTGACTGGGTAAGGCCTCAACCGAGAAATGGTGTGCATCCATATATTCGAAGTGTTAGGTCCCTTTATTGTCAAATCCGGGTACAAAACTTTGTGTTGAAAAAGTTGTAATTTTTTCTATGTTTTTGTCTTTCCCGTTCGAGCGGGACCATGGGCGCTCGAGCGGAGATTGGGGTCTCTCAGTATTTTGTCAGGTCTGTAAGAATACTAGAAGGTGTGATTTCGCGCTTGAGCGGGTTCTCAAGCGCTCGAGCCGAACTTTGTTTTATCACATGCATATTTTGCTGAATCCGCTCGAGCGGGATGTTGGGCGCTCGAGCGGAGATCGCGGACTCAGGTTGTCTATTTATACCTGTTTAGGCTGATTTTATTTTTTACTTTTCCTAGATCTTATTCAAGAGTCCTAGGGTTTTGTTTGAGGTTTTCTTCTGAGGTTTTAGTGAGTTTTCCTTGATAATATTGATTGAGTATTCAACTCATGAATTGAGAAGCACATATAAAGGAGACTGTTCGTATACATACAAGAGCGTTATTCTTCGGTGGATTCCGAAGACTCAAGCATAGAGTTTCAAAAGGCGTTTGATTCTGTACGTAGCCGTTAATTCGACAAGTGAAGTTGTGGATTCAACTTCAGGTGGATCAGTTCCGAGACGAAGGATTGGTGAAAGAGTTACAGAAGATTCGAAGGCAAATTGACTGAGTTGGGTAATTTGTGTATTATCTTTGTAATCTTTTTTTCTTCAGTAGTGGATTGATTAGTGGCATTTCGCCCGTGGTTTTTGATTACAATTAAAGGTTCTTCAATTGTGGTTTTTCCACGTAAAAATCATTTGTGTCGATTTATTGTTTATTCATAAAACAACAATCTAAATCACTTTCGTAAGTGCTTGATGATTTAGATTGAGTGTTTTGAATATTTGGGAATTGGAATATTTTAAATCCTGATCTAATCACGAATCACTTAGGATTTTCAATTGGTATCAGAGCAGGTCACTCTTTGTTTTAATTAAAACTATAGGAGTGTGATTTTGTGTGACTAGTATTATGGATTCTATTCGTGAAGGTAACTCGACTCATAGACCTCCTTTACTCAACGGTACAAACTATTCTTATTGGAAAGCTCGTATGAGAGCATTTTTAAAATCCATCGATGAGAAAGTTTGGCACTGTGTAATCTATGGGTGGAGTGAACCTATTGTCACCATTGATGATGTTGATATTCCTAAACCCCTTGATAAATGGGACACAACTGATTACCAAAACTCGAGTTGGAACAATAAGGCTCTCAATTCCTTGTTTTGCTCCGTCACGCCTGAAGAGTTTCGTCGAATCTGCACGTGTGAGGTAGCAAAAGAGGCTTGGGACATTCTTGAAACGATTCACGAAGGTACTACTTCTGTCAAAAGGTCAAAACTTCAACGTCTCACCTCCGCTTTTGAAACCCTTTTTATGCGCGACGATGAGACGTTTGATGATTTCTATGCAAAACTTAGTGATATCGTGAATTCCTGTTTCACACTCGGTGAAAAAATCCTGGAAGCTAAAGTTGTTGGAAAAATTTTGAGGTCCCTTCCCGAGAGGTTCCAATCAAAAGTGACAACCATTGAGGAGGCTCAGAATGTTGATACCCTCAAGCTTGATCAATTGGTTGGAAACTTGCAGACTTATGAAGCCCACCAGATTTCTAAGAAAAAACAAAAGATAGTGTGGCTTTCACTAGTGCTCATGAGATTGTAAAAACTCCGGAGACTGAATTTGATTTAGAGTCTGAGATGACGGCTATGCTTACAAAACAGTTTAAAAAAATTTTAAAGAAAAAGAAGCCTAATTTCAGAGACCCTATTTCAAAAGACAAGAGTAATGAAAAACCCAAAACTTTTCCACCAAAATTTGCTCAAAAAACTGAAAATAAGATTGTAAAGGGGCAAGGGGTCAAGTGCTATGAATGTCAAGGGTTTGGTCATATTGCCCTTGAATGCCCTTCGAAAAAGAATCGAAAGAAAGTTTACACTATGACTTGGGATGATGAAAGCGGGTCGGAGCAAGAACCCGAAGAACCTGAATCCGTGAAGACGGATAGTGCTTTCATGGCATTTTGGACCACTTTTCTCAACCTCTTCCAAAGCCATCGGAATTAGCTCATGGTCAGAACCTGCATCATGCTCCCACTTTTGATGGGACTCACTACCTGTATTGGAAAATCAGAATGAGGGCTTTTCTGAGAGCTTTTGAACCAGAAGGTTGGCAAGCCATTGAAGAAGATATAAAAAGTGCAGACAATCCGGGCAATCAGAGAGCCCTGATTGCTATTCGTGGAGCAATTTCCTATGAAGAACAACAACGAGTTGTTCACTGCACAAAGGCTAAAGATGCATGAGAAATTTTGAGCCAATTCCATGAAAGAGGAGATTCACCTTCACCACCATCTAGCAACTTCCCTGCCTTGGTTGCTAGATTGGATGAGGTCAAGGAGAATGAAGAGCAAAAAGAGGATGATGAAACATCTGAAGACAATGATGAGATCAATGGCGATGAACTACCACAAGCTTACGAAAAGCTGTACGAGGAATCTCTGAATTTGTCCAAAATCAATGACAAACTCTCTCTCAAGCTCAAAACATGTGAGAGTGAGAATGTCAGGCTAAAAGGAGAACTTGTAGCAACAAAACAGAATGTCATCAAGATCTCAAGTGACAGGCAAGACTTATGTGGAAAACTTCTATCCTGTGAAACTGAAAGGAATAAACTTCTGAAAGTGTATTCCACATATGAAGAAAAGCTTGAAAGCCTCGAGTTGTCACAAGCTGCATTGGAAGAGATAGTCTGTTAGAAAGATGAAGAACTCCGTATTGCTAGAACAACAATTGCCATGTGGAACAAAGGTTCCAAATCTCTAGAAGACATACTCGGGTCTCAACAAATGGGTTCTGACAAAAGTGGACTAGGCTATGGTGCGACAGCTCACAAGGGACAGGCCTCTACCTCACAGAACCTGAAGACTCAAGCAAAGGAAAAATTGAAGGTAGACCAGGATGATTCCTCTCTTCATCTACCAAAAGCAGGTAAGATCAACAAAAGGGAGGTAAAACCTGTTTTTATTTGTCATCACTGTGGTAGGTATGGCCACATTCGTCTTTACTGTTTTGAATTGTTTGGTAAGGTGTCTCAAAAGGGTAGAAATTCGAATACTTTTTGGGCTATGAGACAACCTTATATGTCTAGGCGGAATACCAAGACTAAAAAGATTTGGGTGAGAAAAGATGATTTGACTTGTTTAGTTGTTCACAATGCTCTAAAAGCACGTGATTCACATATGTGGTATCTTGACAGTGGGTGCTCTCGTCATATGTCCGGTAACAAATCCTACTTCACCTCCCTTGAAAAATATGACGGAGGAATTGTTACCTTTGGAGATGGCGGCACTTCTAGAGTCATTGGTAAGGGCTTTATAAGTGTTGCTGGTCTTCCCAAGCTGGATAATGCTCTACTTGTTGATGGTCTTAAAGCAAATCTTTTGAGCATTAGTCAAATGTGTGATTCCCATCATGAAGTATTGTTTTCTAAAAATAAATGTGAAATTTTGGATAAAAAGGGAAATACTGTCTTACATGGGGTTCGCACATCTGATAACTGCTATGGGATTGTTACTACTAATGATCTCACTTGTCACTCTGCCATCATAAGTAACATTGATTTGTGGCATCAAAGATTAGGTCACATGAATTTCAAAGACCTAACTAAGATAGCCAACAAAGAGCTTATGGGAGGAGTACCTAAACTGGGTAAGAATTTGAGCCATGTGTGTGGACCATGTCAACTTGGAAAGCAAACCTGTGCCCCTCATAAAAAGGTGAGCAGCTTTACAACCAAACGTCCTCTTGAATTGGTTCACATGGATTTAATGGGTCCTACTCGCACTGAAAGCATTGGAGGTAAAAGATATATATTTTTTAACTGTTGATGATTTTACTCGATTTTCATGGGTAAATTTTTTAAGGGAAAAATCTGATACGTTTGATGCTTTCCAGGCTTTAGTCCTTAAAATCCAAAATGAATAGGGTGTTTCCATTAGGCATATCATAAGAATCCGAACTGATCATGGTCGTGAATTTGAAAATAGTTCGTTTTCGGATTTTTGTGATATGCATGGAATTAAGCATGAATTTTCTGCACCCATTACTCCACAACAAAATGGAGTGGTTGAGAGGAAGAATAGAGTTGTTCAAGAAATAGCTAGGGTCATACTCCTTAGTAAGAGTCTTCCTCCAAAGTTTTGGGCTGAAGCCCTAAATACTGCTGTTTATGTCATAAATCGCGTGTATTTAAGGCCCGACACTTTACAAACTCCATATGAATTGTGGAAGGGATTGAAACCTAATGTGAAATACTTTAAAACCTTTGGAAGTAAGTGTTACATCTTCAAAGATAGAGAGCCTTTGGGCAAATTTGACTCTCGAAGTGATGAAGGTATTTTCCTAGGGTATTCAACCACTAGTAGGGCTTTTCGAGTCTATAACCTGCGAACTTCTTCTTTAATGGAATCTATCAATGTGGTTATAGATGATACAGGTTTCCCTACTCCAGCAACAAATGAGGATGACAATGGTGAGTCTCCAATCTTGGATACTGAACCACAAAATCAAGGAGAAACTGCGGTCCAATCACAAGAACTTGTTACAGCACCATCCTCACAGGTAAGTTCAAGTCCAAAGAGTGCTCAAAGGGACATCACACCTGTTGCTTCTGTCACCGCAAGTCCTGAGCTTAAACCATTAGCAAGGGTGAAACTGAATCATCCAGCTCAACAGGTGATTGGAAGTGTCTCGGATCGAATGAAAACCCGAAGACAGATTTGGGATGAGGTATCACATATGTGTTATGTTTCATTAATTGAACCTAAGAATTTTAAAGAGGCCTTGCTAGATGATAGTTGGGTTAATGCTATGCATGAAGAATTAGGTCAATTTGAACGTAACAAAGTTTGGACTCTAGTTCCCAGACCTAGAGACATGAATGTGATAGGTACCAAGTGGATCTTTAAAAATAAATCTGATGAGAATGGTACTGTTGTTAGGAATAAAGCTAGGTTGGTTGCTCAAGGCTACACACAAGTAGAGGGTGTTGACTATGATGAGACGTTTGCCCCAGTTGCACGTCTCGAATCTATTCGTATTTTGCTTGGTGTTGCATGTTTTCTTGGCTTTAAATTGTTTCAAATGGATGTGAAAAGTGCCTTTCTGAATGGGTACTTGAAAGAAGAGGCATATGTTGAGCAACCAAAAGGGTTTGAGGACCTTAAATGTCCTAATCATGTCTACAAGTTAGACAAGGCTTTGTATGGGTTGAAACAAGCCCCTCGGGCTTGGTATGATAGACTTACTACCTTTCTTCTTGATAATGATTTTCAAAGGGGTAGTGTCGATAAGACTTTATTTGTAAAGCATACTAAGTCTCATATTCTTGTTGCTCAGATATATGTTGATGATATTGTGTTTGGTTCCACTGCTGATCATCTTGTGAAATATTTTTCGGATTGCATGACACATGAGTTTGAGATGAGCATGATGGGAGAGTTGTCTTATTTCTTGGGTCTTCAAATTAAACAGTCTTCTTCGGGTATGTTTGTTTCTCAGTCTAAGTATGCTAAAAATCTTGTGTCAAAGTTTGGTCTTGAGTCTGCCAAACATGCACGTACTCCCATGAGCACCAGTCTTCACCTCTCCAAAGATTCCTCTGGTATTGATGTTGATCCTACCCTTTATAGGAGTATGATAGGGAGTCTTTTGTATCTCACAGCCAGTCGTCCTGATATTTCTTTCAGTGTCGGTGTTTGTGCCCGTTACCAAGCCAGTCCTAAAGAGTCTCACCTTCTTGCGGTAAAACGCATCATCAAATATGTTAATGGGACCTTGGGGTATGGGGTTTGGTTTTCCACTGATACTACAGCTGAAATTACTGGTTTTTTTGATGCCGACTGGGCAGGGTGTGCTGATGATAGGAAAAGTACATCCGGGGGGTGTTTTTACCTTGGGAATAATCTAGTTTCTTGGCATAGTAAAAAGCAAAATGCCATCTCTCTTTCAACTGCTAAGGCTGAGTACATTGCTGCAGGGAGTTGTTGTGCACAAATGCTGTGGATGAAGCAAATGCTTCATGATTATGGAATAGAACAGAACACTCTCAATCTTTTTTGTGATTACACAAGTGCCATAAACATTTCAAAAGATCCTGTCCAACACTCTCGCACCAAACATATTGACATCCGTCATCATTTTATTCGAGAGTTAGTGGATAAAGGCCTTGTTGTTTTGGAACATGTACCTACTGAGCATCAAAAAGCTGATATTTTTACTAAACCCCTTGATCTTCTTCGATTTGAGTTTCTTCGAAAGACCTTGGGTGTAATGCTCAGTAACTAGGTTGTTTCTTGTTTTTTTTAAGGTGAGGTGAGTGTGAGTGGTTGGCTTACTGTTCTTGGATGTGATAATCTCATTGTTATTGAGTCCTGACATCTTTGCATCAATATTTTATATGAACACTGCTCATGTTGCTTACAAGATCTCATTCTTCTTTGTTCATAGCTCATTTTGAATGCCCATACTCATTTACTCCATGATCTCATTCTGTACACATCCTTGAGATAAACTATTGCAGGGGTTTCCGCACAAGTGATCAAAGTTCTCTATGGACCACTAACAGTGTTTCTCGTACTTTTTCAGAGGAATTGACCTATACTAGTATATCATGGATGATGTTGAGTCTCTTAACCATCTACCATCCTTTTTTCACTTCCATGGTTTCTCCATCAGTTCATTGACATCCGGGCATTAGGAAAAGGCTGCCTCAGAGGCACCAACCAGGCCATCCTTTTTTATTTCATTCTTCTCTGGTTTGGTCTCCATACTCCTGAGCGTGTATGCCACCAGTGAGTGCCCACAAGAAAGAAAAGTTTAAAAAAAAAAAAAAATCATTGATTGAGGGGGAGCCTCCGCGTTTACTCAACAAATACCCCGTGATTCCTAGTGGTTTGACTTTTCTCTGTGATGGTCAGTTACTCTTGTCGGAGGTCTAACCATCCGATCACTACGAGGATTAACTCTAGTTTTGTGGCTCTCAAGGATTGCACACACGCACATTTTACCTATGAGCTCTCATGTGTGTTTTTAAGTTATGCATTCTTATGATACTTATGGCTTTGATTTAATTCTATCTATTTTGTTCATGATTTGGTGCTTCAAATTTTTTCTCACAAATTTTCGGGACTCATGAATGACGGATTCTTTTATCCTAATGGTATAGTCATTCACTTGGACACCCTGCTTGTTACAGGTCTTCCTAGTTGTTTTTGTTTTAATATGTAAAAAAAAAAAAGAAAAAAAAAAGGGTCTCCGCTCGAGCAGACTGTTCCACGCTCGAGCGTGTTTTTTGGCCTTGCAGCATTTTGTTCTTTGTTTTACAATTCTGAGAGAGGTGTTTTTGTGCTCGAGCTTCCTTGTTCGAGCTCGAGCGGATATCAGCTTGCCTTGCCTAACGCTCGAGCGCTCATCCTTACGCTCGAGCGGTATTATTTTGCATAAAACTCCCGCTCTCGACTCTTCAGGTCATTTTTTTTCCCTCTTCTTCAGTTTCTCAGACCTAGGGTTTGGATAGTAGACTTTGTGTGATGGATTTCGCCTTTCTTCTTCCTCTTCCTCACCGATTTCCCCTTGGTAAGTGTTTTTCCCTTTCCTTCTCTGTTTTTTTTTTTGTAATTTCGACTACAATGGGGGTTGTATTTCGTTTTTTTTGGTGTTTTGTGTCTAACTTTGTTTGTTCCTTTCTCTCACACACTTTCACTGAGTCATCTTGTCTTTTCATGGTGGTTTTCATGTTTTTTTTTTTTGTGTCTTGTTGTGTCCTAGACCTAGGGTTTATCATTGTTCATTTTTATATGGTCTCATGTTTTTGATGGGTTTGAGTTCGAATGTGTTAACTTGGGTATCCCATAGTGTTGATTTTGGGGTATTGTTCTGATTTACAAGGATTTCGATCCTCAGTAGCTATGCTTAGACTTGGTTTTGCTATCCCATGCTTTGAGCTTGTCTTTGCCAATTCTTGCCCGGCACTATGTTATCACTATTATGAATTGTGGTTGTTGATTCACTTCTTCTGTTATTTTTATATTCGTTTTAAGTATTGTCAATCTCCATCTCATTATTACACTTGTTACTAATGGTTTGTTTTGGTCTTTGTGTGGTTTGGTTTTTGGCTTTGTTAGGTTTTTGGGTTTTTGGGTTGTAGTTGTGTCTCATCTCATCATGTCTGCTCCTAAGCGCCGAAAGGCTATAGTATCTCGTCCTGCCTTTAATACTGAGAGGTTTCAGACAGCTAAACAGGCCAAATTGTTCCATAAATCTTTTGAGGCTCGAACTGTTCACCTAGAACGGAATGTCCAGCCTAACACTTTCGAGTCCATTCAAATCCGTCCATTGTTTGACCCCCTAGGTGGTGATTTGGTGTTGTCTTTTTCTGGTCGTCAAAATCTTGACTGGGTTCGCGAATTTTATTGCAATATTCAGCAAATTAGTGACATTGAGCCTTCTTTCACTACCTGGGTTAGGTCTCAATCTATTTCTGTCACACCTGATCTCATTCGCAAGCTTCTTAAGATTGAGAGAGTCTTTCCTGAGTTTTATCCTTTTCCAGTTCGTCCCACCTGTGATTTCAATAATGTGGCTGAGGTGTTATGTGGTCCTTCCCATACTTGGCCTACGGGTGCATTGATTAAACAGTTTGAACTTCTTCCGGAGTTTAGACTGCTTAATCTTATTGTTTGTGCCAACATCCTTGTGACCACTCACTCATCCGAAATTAATCAAGACCAAGGATTTGTTTTGTTCTGTATCGCCCGTCACATGTCTATTGATCTAGCCACACTGATTATTAAGAAGATGATAGGTGTTTCTGGGAATAAACAGTTAGGACTTCTTTATGGTTGTATGATCAACCGTCTTTTGTCCGAGCTTGAGGTTCAAGTGTTAGAGGATGATGAGTTTGCCTTTCCCTCCCGACCATTCACAAAGAAAACTGTTTCTCAGAGTTGGGCTTATGTTAAGGGGGAGTCTTCTCGGGCCGGTACTTCTGCAGGTACTGCTGCTGGACTAGCTTAGGAGGCGGAGTTTGACGCTGCCGCCATTGGTGGTGAGGCGGATGTTGTTCCACCTCGAGCTCTTCATGATCAGCTTCAGCATTTTGAGGAGGCTATGACCCGGCGGTTGGACTTTCTGGATGTATGCTTTGATGCTTTTGATGGTCGCCTTGGTCAGTTGGAGCAGACTGCCGTCCACACTACTTCTCAGCTGGCGCACATCATTTCCTTACTTCAGCTTCAGCAGCCACCGCCTTCCCCTGGTGCATGATTATTTGATTCCTTAATTCCCGGTCAAAAAGGGAGAGAGTTTTGGTGATACATGGTGATTCATTGCACATTGGTGGTATACATTTTTGGACATTTTTTTTGACATTGGTGGTACATATTTTGATATTTGGATATTTTGTTCATGTTTGGATATGTTGGATACTTTTTTGATATTTGGATATTTTGTTCATGTTTGGATATGTTGGATACTTTGTTGATATTTGGTTGTCTTGTTAATATTTGAATATTTTAGTTGGTGGTTAAGTCTGATTTGTTTGGATATTATTGTGGTCATTATGGAGACTGTATCATGGTTATCTTTCTATGTATGTTTTGATAAATTCTTATACAGTTCCACAAGTTTTGTTTTTTCTGGTATGTTGCTAGCTATTTCACAGGTGAATGTTGGATGAAGTTGGATGGATGGATTGATCACATGGCAAGATTATTTGATAATAGAGTTGTTTAGAGTTTTTTTTCTTTGTTATTAATCTTGTCTAGTGCGTTTGTTTAAGGACAATTGTTTAGAAAGGTTTTGTTCGGGAATTGACAAAGGGGGAGATGTTAGGTCCCTTTATTGTCAAATCCGGGTACAAAACTTTGTGTTGAAAAAGTTGTAATTTTTTCTATGTTTTTGTCTTTCCCGCTTGAGCGGGACCATGGGCGCTCGAGCAGAGATTGGGGTCTCTCAGTATTTTGTCAGGTCTGTAAGAATACTAGAAGGTGTGATTTCGCGCTCGAGCGGGTTCTCAAGCGCTCGAGCGGAACTCTATTTTATCACACGCATATTTTGCTGAATCCGCTCGAGCGGGATGTTGGGCACTCGAACGGAGATCGCGGACTCAGGTTGTCTATTTATACCTGTTTAGGTTGATTTTATTTTTTACTTTTCCTAGATCTTATTCAAGAGTCCTAGGGTTTTGTTTGAGGTTTTCTTCTGAGGTTTTATTGAGTTTTCCTTGATAATATTGATTGAGTATTCAACTCATGAATTGAGAAGCACATATAAAGGAGACTGTTCGTATACATACAAGAGCGTTATTCTTTGGTGGATTCCGAAGACTCAAGCGTAGAGTTTCAAAAGGCGTTTGATTCTGTACGTAGTCGTTAATTCGACAAGTGAAGTTGTGGATTCAATTTCAGGTGGATCAGTTCCGAGACGAAGGCTTGGTGAAAGAGTTACAGAAGATTCGAAGGCAAATTGACTAAGTTGGGTAATTTATGTATTATCTTTGTAATATTTCTTTCTTCAGTAGTGGATTGATTAGTGGCATTTCGCCCGTGGTTTTTGATTATAATTGAAGGTTCTTCAATTGTGGTTTTTCCACGTAAAAATCGTTTGTGTCGATTTATTGTTTATTCATAAAACAACAATCTAAATCACTTTCGTAAGTGCTTGATGATTTAGATTGAGTGTTTTAAATATTTGGGAATTGGAATATTTTAAATCCTGATCTAATCACGAATCACTTAGGATTTTCACGAAGCAAACGCAAATATTATCCTCATTTCAAGGTAAAAAAATAATTACAAGTGGAACTTCGGTGTTACATATAATGTTGGTCGGATATTTCTAATAATTTGTGACTAAAAATAATTTTATGAACTATTTTGTAGTAGGATTGTATTGGAGCAATTGACGAAACACACATCAAAGCATATATATCTCCAGATAAGCAACCTTGTTTAATAGGTAGAAAGGGGTATGCAACTCAAAACATAATAGCCGCATGTGACTTTGATATGTGTTTCACTTTTTGCTTATCAGGATGGAAAGGAACTGCACACGATACTTGGATCTTCTTGGATACAATTAGGAATCCTAGTTATAATTTTCCAAAAGCACAAGGAGGTAACTGTTTTATATTTGATTGCTACAATAGATGCACCACACTCACATCTCCATATTTATTTTTACATTTATAATTGCTTACTTTAATTTCATTTTGCAATTTTAAAATAGATGAGTTTTACTTGGTGGATGCTGGATATCCAAACATGAAATGATATCTTGCACCTTACAAAGAAGAGAGATACCATCTAGCTCAATTTGAACATGGTCAACACCCTCACAATGCACAAGAAAAATTCAACCAAGCACATTCATCACTTAGAAGTGTAATAGAAAGAACGTTTGGGGTTTGGAAAGTAAGATGGCCGATGATAAAGGATATCCCACCAAACTACAATTGGGCGACCCAAGTCAAACTTGTTTGTGCAACAATGGCAATTCATAATTTCATTCGACGAAGTGAGTTCCGCAATATTGCATTTGACTCTTATGATAGATTCACAGATTATGTGCCTAATGAAGAGGAAGGATCTTCGTCTCAACAAGCACGCCATGGAAATGATGTTGACTGTGATGACAACGAGATGGAAGTGAGGAGACATAATATTTGTATGTCAATTTACAGACGAAATTAGGAGATCTTTAAATATGTAGGAAGTTTTATTTTTATTGCTTTAATAGTAATTTATTGTATTTTTATTGCAATGACATTTTTTTGTTTCCTTGTCAACTCAATATTATTACAAAAAATTAAAAATTTTTTTTTTTTTGAGGTAATGAAATGTACCAAATTAGGTACTAGTTAATCAACTTCCATTAATGAAATAACTTTTTCAAAATTTAAAGAGAAGAAAATGACAAAATTACAAATTTTCTATTCATAAGGGCAAAAATGACAATTACACAGCAAAAAGCTATTTTACAGCTTATTTACCAAATACTACTCTGTTGCTTAAATCTATAATTCCACAGCTGCACCAAACAGGTTATCAGCTTATACTCACAGCTATAAGCTATAATCTATAATCATTTTCCCACAGCTCTACCAAACGGGGCCGAAGGAATTGAACCTATCACTGTCGTGACTTATAATAGTCTTAGGACTTGCTTGGGGAGTAATTATTTTAGTCAAAAAGTCAAAAAAACACTATAAATTGTTATATCACTCTCTCTATTTTTCTGTATATTTTTTCGTAAAAAGTAAAAAAGTTACTAAAATAATCTGTTCCCAAATGAAGTTTCATTAGGTAATTTGTAGATGACCCAGATGGGGAAATACCCCAATGCAATCACATAATCATTGTTTATGGACGGTTTGTGCTCTTTAAGCTTTGTTTGGTTAGGGAATTTGGGAGAGAATTTGGGAAGGAATTTAGAAAAGAAAAGAAAAAAAATGTGTAAAATTAAGTAAAATGTATATATGTTTTATTCATATTTTACTTACCTTTTATCTTTTCCATTCCAAATTCCCCAACCTTAGAAAATTACAAGTAACAAAGATAGATGTTTGGTGATTCTTGTAGGTAAGGCTTTTCCATCATTTTACCTTTTTCCACCAGGAGTAAGCAGCGGATATTTTGATCTGTCCAAACCGACCGAACCGAACCGATCCGCCGTATTTTGGACTGATGCGTGATGACAAGCAGACAGTTGTGGATTGATTTTTTTCCAATCCGCCTAGTTTTGGACGGATGGCGGATTTAAGGTTTCTTTGGTCGTAATCAAACCGCGAAACCGCGAGCACCCCTAGTAATTTATAAGATTTTGTGTTTTCAATTTGTTTAGATATTCTGTTTGTGTTTTCAATTTAAAAAGATGCTAGACATTCTGTTATGTTTTCAATTTGGAAATCCTTTTATCAAAAAGAGGTTAGATATTCTGTTTTGTTTTCAATTTAGAAATCCTTTTATTAAATGGCAAGTGTTGATATTTGGTATTTTTGTATGAAAAATATAAGGCTTAACTTTGTTATTTTAAAAAAAAAAATCAAATTAAATAGTTTTTTAATAAAAAAAAACAATGAAATAGTTTTGATAATGCATAGTTTTCTTATATGTATTTATTATTAGTATTTGACAATTTACTTGATAATTTTTTAGTTATGTTGAGTTAGATTGCTATCAAAAAAATTGTTGACAAGTTGTTACATTATATTCAAAATTTGTAAAAGTTTAAATTGCCAAACCGATTCACATCCATCCACCAATCTGCCAATCCATTCAATTCGCATATGTCAATCTGGCGGACGAATGCGGATTATTTTTTCCAATCCACCAATCCGGCAAATGGGTAACGAATTGGAGATTCTCCAGCAGTAACCGAGCCGTGAACACCCCTAATATTTACCATGGGCCATTGGGTGGCACTACAAGAATTTTCACTTTTGGCGACTAAATTTTTAGTCGCCAAAAGTCAATTTTTAGTCGCCGAAGGACTTTAGCACTAAATTTTTTGGTCGCAAAATTAGTAGTCGAAGAGTGGTCGGGAAAGCTAATTGGCGACTAAAATTATTTTAGTTGCCAAATGTATTCATTTGCCGACTAAATATTTAGTCGCCAAAAGGTTGGACGTTAAATTAAATTAGACCATTTTCGGCGACCAAACTTTTAGTCGCCTAAAGTCCCAACTTTTTAGCTACTAAAACTTTAGTCGCCGAAAGTCCCCATCTTTGGCTACTAAATGTTTAGTCGGCAAAGAATTCCTCTTTTGGCTACTAAATATTTGGTCGCCTAAAGTTTTACATTTTGGCTACTAAAATTTTAGTCGGCAAAAGTGTGTTTATAATTTAGTTTTTTGTTTTTTGTTTTTAGTTACGAAATATTTTAGTCACCAAATGTTTGATTTTCTTTTGGCTACTAAAATTTTAGTCGCCAAATGTATATATATATATATATATATTTTTGGCTACAAAACTTTTAGTCGCCAAATGTCTTTTCCCAATTTCTTTTTAGCTACTAATTGTTTAGTCGCCAAAAACATGATATTATGTTTTATCGCGAAATTATAATTTTTCCACAACCTGTCTATATACAATGCAACCTGTAATACCTATAAAAACAAAATGATACATACAATTAATCATTCCACAATCTGCATCCATATACCAAAAATAAATAACATTAAATATCAAAGTCCATACAAATCAACTATTGTCCAAACTAAAATAATAATTCCATACAAAATATGTCATACAAAAATCAAAGCCATCTGTATACAAAAAAATACATTTACTACCAAGTGAAATTACCATTTTGCATGGTGCAAATTACCATCGTAATCTGTACCACAACAAAAGGTGATATATGTACCACGACAAAAGTTTTCTATGAACCATGACAAAATGTCCTATATGTACGTCGACAAATTTAGTATATATGTACCACGACAGAAGGTGATCTATGTACCATGACAGTCATTATCTGTTGATTGCCAAAAGTTTTATGTATCAGTAATAATGAATTACACAAAAGCCGAGGACAACAAAAGTATTATATTAGTTCTACACAAAAGTGAAAATTCTTCTCCATACACCAATATGGATTATCCACAAGTCCACGCAACAAAACCATCTACAAAGAAAAACAAAAAATGAAACATTAGAATTGGTTACAAAATATCAATTCAGTCAGCCATATGGAACATGTTCTAACATGCATTTAAGGTAGAACAATCAAGAAATGTCTTCTTGGAAATAAAAGAAAGTATATATATATATATATATGTATCATGCAATATATATATGTATCGTGCAATAATTATTCTAACCAAATGCACAAACAATGTAATATGTAATTTCTTCGTCCTATAAATATATAAAGGCAATTATTAGAATATGTAGATGTTATTTTTAATAAAGTTGTTGCTTTTTTAACTAAGTGTTGCAAGTTTTTTGACTAAGTGTAAGGCGTATTCGGGGGCTGTTATGAATTTTCGCCCTCGGAAAGCCCTTTTTTGAGTAAGTTTAGGGCGTATTCAACTCTAACTCCCAACCTATGGGTCCGAATTATGTTCCGTCAGATCTCACAAGTCCTATTTGTGATGGAAAAGCTATCCGTGTGAGCCACACAGTCGTTCGGGGGCTGTTTTGATTTTTTGTCCCTGAAATGCCATTTTCCGACTAAGTTTAGGGGGTATTCGGCTCTAACTCCCAACCTACCGGTCCGAATTACGTTTCGTCAGATCTCACAAGTCCTATTTGTCATGGCGAAGCTATCCGTGTGAGCCACCTGGTCGTTCGGGGGCTGTTTTGAATTTTCACCCCCGAAACGCTCTTTTTCGACTAAGTTTTGGACGTATTCAGCTCTAACTCTCTACCTACATGTCTGAATTACATTCCGTCAATTGTCACAAGTCCTATTTGTCATGGTGAAGCTATCCGTGTGAGCCACACGGTCGTTCGGGGGCTGTTTTGATTTTTTGCCCCCGAAACGCCCTTTTTCGACTAAGTTTAGGAGGTATTCGACTCTAACTCCCAACCAACTAGTCTGAATTACGTTCTGTCAGATCTCACAAGTCCTAGTTGTCATGGCGAAGCTATCCGTGTGAGCCACCCGGTCGTTCAGGGGCTGTTTTGAATTTTCACCCCCAAAACGCCCTTTTTGACTAAGTTTTGGACGTATTCGGCTCTAACTCTCTACCTACGGGTTCGAATTATGTTCCGTGAGTTGTCATAAGTTTTATTTGTCATGGCGAAGCTATCCGTTGAGACACCCTGTCGTTTGGGGGCTGTTTTGAATTTTCGCCCCCAAAACGTCCTTTTTCGACTAAGTTTTGGACGTATTCGGCTCTAACTCTCTACCTACGGGTCCAAATTACGTTCCGTCAGTTGTCACAAGTCCTATTTGTCATGGTGAAGCTATCTGTGTGAGCCATACGGTCGTTTGGGGGCTGTTTTGATTTTTTGCCCTCGAAACACCCTTTTTCGACTAAGTTTAAGGCATATTCGGCTCTAATTTCCAACCTACAGGTCCGAATTACATTCCGTCAGTTGTGACAGGTCCTATTTGTCAAGGGGAAGCTGTCTGTGAGAGCCACATGGTGGTTCAGGGGTTGTTTTGTATTTTCACCCTCGGAACGCGAAACAATGACTAAGTTTAGTGCGTATTCGGCTCTAACTCCCAACCTACGGGTTCGAATTACATTCCATCAGTTGTAAAAAGTCCTATTTGTCATGGAGAAGCTGTCCATGAGAGTCACACGGTCGTTCGGGGTCTGTTTTGAATTTTTGCCCCCGAAACGCCATTTTTCGACTAAGTTTAAGGCATATTCGGCTCTAACTTCCAACCTACAGGTCCGAATTATAGTCCGTCAGTTGTCACAAGTCCTATTTGTCATGGGGAAGCTATACGTGAGAGCCACATGGTGGTTTGGGGGCTGTTTTGAATTTTAGCCCCCGGAACGCCCTTTTTCAACTAAGTTTAAGGCGTTTTCTGGTCTAACTCCCAACCTACAGGTCCGAATTACATTCCGTCAGTTGTCACAGGTCCTATTTGTCAAGGGAAAGCTGTCCGTGAGAGCCACACGGTGGTTCGGGGGCTGTTTTGAATTTTCACCCCTGGAACGCCCTTTTTCAACTAAGTTTAGCTCGTATTCAGCTTTAACTCCCAACCTATGGGTCTGAATTACATTCTGTGAGTTGTCACAGGTCCTATTTGTCAAGGGGAAGCTGTCCGTGAGAGCTATATGGTGGTTCGGGGGCTATTTTGAATTTTCACCCCTGGAACGCCCTTTTTTGACTATCTTTGGCTTTCACCTATTTATGTTGCTTTATTGATGCCTTGATGTCACATAATTCCATCATAAGAAAGAAAGAAAAAAAAAAAAGAAGTGAAAATCTTGTAGTTGAACTTGATTCCTTGCTAATCTTAGTGAATTACATTTAGGAGATAAGATTTATCATTTATCTTTGTCAGTCGTCTTCTATTATTATAAGTCCTTTAGTTGGGTATATTCTATCAACTTGATTAACCATTAAGATTATCAATAAGCACTTTACTATTTTTGTATTTTTGTAATTTTTTTGGGGTACTACTATGGCATTGGATACCCAACCAATTGGGTATGGACCTCCCACCACATTAGAAAAGTCTACCATATCATCATCAAAACACAAAACAAGCAAAACTATAAGGCAAATTCAACTGTAAAAGTTCATCGTGAATCTAACTAGGGAACAAGTATCCCCAAAAATATAAATAAATAAAAAGCACTTACATTGCTTTTGAAAGCAAAAATTACTTCAACTTTTGCATTGAAAAGCAAAGTAAAAGCACTTCCAACCTAAAATTCAACTATAATTCAACCCTATCATCTAGAACAGAGTAATTCAACCCTATCATCTAGATTTAAACTTCTTTATAGGGTCAAATCAAACTAAATTTGGTCCTATAAATTTTAAAATTTAAATTCTAGATATTTTTTTGAATAATTTTTCTGATTGTATAGCATTATTTAAAAATAAATAAATAAAAATAATAAAAAGAAATCCAGTGCCCAGCGATGTACCCTAATGAAACAGTCATGAAAATGCATTATGATCAAAGGAGCAGCAAGAGTCGGAGCATGCAAAATAAATCGAGCAGTTGTCTCTTTGACAATAGCCTCAATTGATTGGCATGTTTTGTGGTAGAAGCCAAGCTTCAAACCATTTGCATTAGCAAGGCCTAATGCAAAAGGAACAAGAAGCAACAGTTGAAAGATAACAACTGAGAAAAGCTTTTGAGATGCCATTTGTATAGGTTTTATCCATTACCATTGTAAGTTCCAAAATAAAGAGACTAAGTCAAATTATAGTTGGCAAGCCTATCAGCATAGCATTTATTCTTTTGAAAACAAAAACACTACTATAAATTTCTTAGCGCAAGTCAAGAATGGGTTTTTATAGTGCAAGTGCACTATGCTGCTATTATGGCATGGACAAAATAGGAGGGGAAGGTACAGAACTTATACTATAGCTGCTCCACTGTACTAGAAAAATAGGAAAAGTATGGGGAGAAAATGGAAGTAAAGAACTTAGACTAAACATGGTCCAACGTTCTAGCCCTTGTTGCTTGGCTTGCTCTTCAAGACGTAGCAATTCTGCAAAGAAAGGACTAGCATCTCCTTTCTGTTGACCCTGCTCCCTAACTTGCACCCAGCAGATTCAGCAATTGCCCACTCATAGACAACCAAAATTCGATATTAAAATAAAAAATGTATGCACAAATCAATAGTAATATACCTTTACCCAGCCATCAGAAACAACCATCAATGCAACATTCTTATCACCAAGGAAAACAAAGCCAAATTCTCGCCCAATAGATGGTACAGTATAATCCAACTTAATTAAACATATATGTGTGTATACATATATACGCAAACTTCTCGAATGCAAAAAACATTAATCAAATCAAATAGATGAAATAGAACACTCTAGAAAATAGAACACTAAATAGATGAAATTGACAGTCTAAAGGATAAAAATGATCAACTAAACTCTAGAAAAAAAACATTAATCAAATCAATGAAACAATAACATCAAAATAATTTCAAAAATTTTTGGATAAATCAAAGATAAAATAATTTAAAACATTTACAAGAAACATTCAAAAGTAAATCACAATTTAAGGGAAATGTAGAATCCAAGGAATGATATTAATCAAAAGCTAGTAGATCTGCACTCAGTTATGATCATATAATTTAAACAATCTCGAACTTCCATTATTAATTTACAACCAATTGTGTAATGAAAATTTTAGAACACCCATATAACATATTCTATTTCTCACAAAATAGCAAACATCCATGAACAAAATAAAATCAAGGTTTAATCAAGAAAAGTAAGAACTTTAATGAAAGAAAAGAAAAGACAGAGTATTTCATCTTACTTAGCATATCCTCAGCCTTGAATTGCTTCCCATTTGTCCAGCTTCCAACACTAAAATCCCATCCTAAAGAATCACCGACAGTGAAAATAGCTTTGTGAATTGTTTCCAAGTGAAGTGAGAGGGAAACAAGGAGAGTAGTGGCAAGAACCACAGCTCTGCTTGCACTGCATCTTCCCTGGTGATATGTTTAGCCTCATCATCTTGTGCCATTTCTTCAGGATCAGAAAGTGACCCCCAAAAAACCATGGACCATAAGAAACATTCTTCTTGTTACTTCCTACAATATATAATTCAAAGATAGTATGTTTGTTGCTGACGTGATGCAGCTTAGTTGATGCAAGATTCACATCAAGTTGAGTCCTTTTCTTAATTGCATTTCTTGTTTTCCCTCTTTTAGATATTTTTGGGTTAAATGATGGAACCTTCTCTCTCTTCATTTCCCTCTATAGCTTTTCTCTATGTCCTCTTTCTTCCTACTACATTCTTTCTTCTCTGCTTCAACTGCATCCCCACTTCTTGTCTACCCCTTCTGCTATGGTTCTTCTCTTTTATTGCTTTTTCTTTGGTTTCTTCTTATATCTCAATTTATCTCTCAATATTTACTGTCATGTTTATTTATGCATCACATGTTCGAAAAAATTGTTCTGAACCACATTTTCAAATCTGGCATCCTTAACCACATCTTCACAAGAAAATGCTTTTCAAGTGTTATTGGTAACAAATCCCAGTGAACCCTTCACAAAGCTACCACATGACTCTGCTTTTTTCTTTTTCTTTTTTTAGTGAGTACATGACTCAGCTCTTGATTAAAGTAACAATTCTATAGATTTCTCATCCACTTAATATGGAGATAAGACACCAAATGGTGAAAGAAATTAAAAACTAGAATATACTGCATTTTAGATTCCCATTCAACTACTATTACAGCAGAAGTCAGATTTCCCAAAATACATACCATCATTACAAACTTCAATCACTTCGTGATCTAGAATTTGGGATTAACCAACGTCCTCATGCAATTTTGCAATGACTCAGTCATCACGAATAAAAGGGAAAACCAAAACGAGGACTAAAGAATTCAGTAATCTCATACTCAACAAGAACAATGTTGAGCCCTTGTAACTTGCATCGCTATTTTCAATGGTTTATGATGTACGATGGTTTATAAAAGAGGAATCTTAGTTTAAAAAAAAGATTGATTACTAGGAATTGTGTAACTTTCAACTTTAAGGTTTTCCCATGCCCTTCATACCGATGAATGTTGATAATAACAAGACCAAGATGACTTTACAAATGCATAATAACCAAATATTAATCACGAAAATTTTAATTTGATAATAGACCGACATCTGCCCATTTAAAGGAAATACTGAAGAAAACATACGACACCATAAGAAAGTGGGCAAGAATTGATACCAGATGCCGCCTCCTCTACAGCAGCACGAGTATTCGGTATCACCCTAATAAATCAATTGTGACCGGCCCATTCCTGGATGAAACACAATAATAACTTTCATGAAAATGTGTAAATATAACAGATATCCAAACTGGAAATAGTGTAGTCTCCATAATATAATTGCATTCATAGAAAATGCTATAAGGGTGAATAACAGAGACAAAGGACAGAACAACATAAAGCACATGAAAGAGCAGGTATTCTCAAGAACGGACGCAGCGGAAATGAGTTTACACTAATGGCATCTCAAGTCATTAAAAAATTAAAAACATAAACTTCGAGAGATAATTTAGAATGAGTTAATTAGACTGAAATCTCAAATCTTCAAGGTTTTCCACGATAAAATTTCATGTGTCCTAGATAACAATAAGCATAAGACCTTAAAGAGCTAAGAGTTCATTAAGAAATGTTTCATATTTATTTTCTATGCAATTGATGTGCAGATACTTATTGATTAATTGATCATATCTTGATAAGGCAACTTAAATAATAATTAGCTTAAAATTTGCCAACCATCTTTAGGAGTTTGACCAATTCACCTCATTTACGCACAAACTTGTCAATCTCCACTATTCCAAATTCATCTAAATCATCACCATCAGGAATTTGAGGAGAATGGTCATATCCACATTGTCATATTAGAAATGTCTAAGGTAGAGCAGATAACTAGGATCGCAGAGGTGAATTCAGAAGCCCTAATGCTTGTTTGAAACAAAGATACTTCAATTTCAAACCACCTTGATGATAGCTTCCAGTCAATAGCATAGGCTTATGCTCAACTCTGTTAGCGAGCAAAAAGTTTTGAATAAGATGCAGCTACTCAGTAACTCAAGCTTCAAATGCACATGAATGTTCTTTTACTTTCCACGGCCATTACAATAACAGGTTGCCATTGAAGAATATGAATATGTGTGTGAATATTTATGAAAGCATACAAATGATGTTGAGGTGCATATGGTGACTTATAAAACAATCAAAATAGGTTCACATGTTCTAGGAAAAGTTAGGGAAAGGTTGGCCCTCAGCCTGGTCCACTAGAAGTTGAAAGCCACATAGAAGTTCAAACCTAATATTTTGCCATTACATCTTTTAAAATCTATTCACAAACTTATACAAAATTGAGGGCACTAGCCTTAAGTAACTGTAACAAATGGAAAGGAAATCACACTCTAATTAGTATTATTTTTCACAGAAGAAGCATGGATTGGACTTTTAGTTTCATTGGTCTTCCTAATCCATTAATATCAAATAAGCACAGAAAAATTATAGCTCTTTCTTCTTTTCATTGTTGTGAACCACCAAATCAAAGACTTCTTTCCAAACTTATTAATGAAAGGCCAACAGTGAAAAATTATAAAAAATTGAAAATATGTACGAAAGAAAGTGGAATTTCAAGAACACTGCATCTTCCCTGGTGATATGTTTAGCCTCATCACCTTGGGCCATTTCTTCAGGATCAGAAAGTGACCCCCAAAAAACCATGGACCATCTTCAAGAACTCTAGCACTATTAGAACTCAAGTCAAACAGTAAGAATATAAAACCATTATTAGTAGAAATTACCTCCCTCAGACCCTTTCCCCTCCATAGATTAAATGCATATGATTTCCCAAAAATAACATAAACTATCCTATAACCATATAATTTAACAATCAAGACAATGCATTGGACAATATGGCAATTCAACTGTTAGACCTATCATAAAACATACCTCTTCTTCCATTCAACAATGAAAAAAAAATCAGCCTATACAAATATACACGTCCATATTAACAACAGGAAAAAAAAAATAAAAATTTAGAGTCTCAATCAGCATATACTTGCAAAATCAATTAGAAAAGGGAATTGAAAACACTTCTTTCAAACTAATAACACTTGAATCCAAAATGACAATAATTTCCATCAAAAATCCCCCAAATTATAGTGATCCCGGGTTTCACCCCTTGTGTACAGTGACCCGGACTTGTTTCCGTGGATGTTAGTAGTTGCTTATACCGTGTTTACATCCTTTTATACTTTGTATTTGGGTTATAGGATGTGTTGGGCAGGTTTGTCACAGGTCGGTTGAACCTAGAAACCAATAGTAGTTGCCCAGATTTTTGCCTTCACGCTCGAGCGGAGCTTTTGACGCTCGAGCGGGCCCTTTGTTGTTGCTTCTCCGCTCGAGCGGGTGTTTTAATGCTCGAGCGTGATTTTCCATCTCCCAGTATTTTCCTCTGCAGTGTTGGACGCTCGAGCGGGAGTTTTGACGCTCGAGCATGAGTTTGTCTCTGACGCTCGAGCGGGGACCTGGTTCAGCAAAAGTTCTGGAAGTGTGTATCCGCCGCTCGAGCGGGATTTTTGACGCTCGAGCGGGAGTCTGTGAGTGACGCTCGAGTGGGAGTTTCCACGCTCGAGCGGGGCGATTTTTATATCAACTTCGGGATTCCACTTTTTGAATCACTTTTTCACATCCTTTTCTCTCTCTTACTTTTCCAAAACTCCATTGTTGAGCCTCTCTCTCTAGAACCTTGCCTTCTCTCTAGGTATTGATCTAGTAGGAGTTGTTTCCTCACCTCTGGCCTTTACAAAAAAGTTGTTGATCGTCGAGGGCTATCTTTTGGTCCAAAAATCTCGGGATTTGGAGCATTTCCATTTTCTTCATCTTCTTCGTTGGGTGTCAACTTTTGAGGTAGGGATTCCTACTCACTCTTATGGTCTTTGACATAGATTTTTGGTTGTTTTGATAAAGTGTTGAAGTTGGGTGATTTTGGGACTTAGGGTTTCAAAATGTTAAAAGAGGGTTTTGTTATTTTGATTCTAAAAAGTGTAGTTTGGATTTCAAAATAATGGTATCATTGTTGGTTGTTGATATATATACACCATTGGGTCGTTATTGGAAAAAGGGGTAGAAAACCCTAATTTGTTGAATAAATTAATTGGTATAATTAATTTGGAAAAAGTTGTGGATTTATGGAATTGAGTTGGAAATAATGAAATTGACTCATTATATTGTGGAATGGTGGAGTTGGATTTGTTAATCGCTCACTTTTGAAAACATTGATAATTTATCTGTTGGAGCTTTTATTATCTGTTTAGAAATAATTGCTTGGGCTACCGGTGGAGGGTAGTTTTGATTGTTGTAGAAAATGCATGATGATTAGGCAAACTAAAACTAATCGATTGAGTATGCTATCGAATATAGCGACTGGAATAATACATTAACTTTATGTATTGATTGATTGTATATGATCTATGTTTATATACATGTGTTGTGTGGGAGGAGATAGATGATGTACTCCACGGTTTAGGGGAAGATAGGGGATGGACCTCTAAACCGGATTTTTGTGTGACATTGATACAACACTACAATGTGTATCAAGTGTTGATTATGGAAGTGTTCAAATTGATTTGATATAGCACTAAAATGTATATCGTTATCAATTGTGAAGTGTAGAAGTAATTCTATGTTATGTTGACACAGCACCGAAATGTATATCTTTCGTAAAGTGTAGAAATGGTTTATGTGTTATCGATATAGCATTACAATGTGTATCCATCATGAATTTCGAAAGTGTTTTAAGGATGAGTCTAAATCTCATGTTAGTTGTTGGCCAGGTTCTGAGCCATTGTTGTGAATTGTGAACATGATAAGAAGTGAAAAATGAAAGGAAACATGGACATAGTGGTCATGTAATGGAAATGGATTATGAATTGATCTATGGGAATTAAACATTTATCAATTGCTAATGTCTTAGTTATTGCTCATACTGTGCTTAGCATATCTCTACTGGGCGTTGGCTCACCCTATATGGGACATAATTTTCAGGTACAGGTAGCATGCCACCTCCAAGGACATAGCTTGGATGATGATGAGAGTTGAAGACTCTTTTTGGTTTAATTGATTGTATTACATGTTTATCAAGCCAAGGGCTTATTTTGTATAGAGTTAGTACTCTTCTTTTGTGTAACCAAGTGTTAGCTTGGAAAGCTGTAAGCCCGTAGGGCACTTGCTTTTGTTGTTAACATGTAATACTGTTGTAAGAACTACTCTGATGAATAGAAATGGTTAATTTCCCTTCTATCAATGCATGTCTAAAATGATGGGTTTTATGTATTATTTTGAGGGCGTTACACAAATCAATCCAAAATAATCAAATCCAACAATCAAAACAGCTTCTCTAATTTAGCCCTAGCTCAATTTCATTCTAATCATACAAAAAATAATTCAATTTTGATTTTAAATCAGCATGTACCTGGTAATCAACAGTTGGATAAACGTAACCAAAAGCGTTTCCTCTAGGTTTCCAACAACCAAATCAAACAACAATCATATACCCAATTACACACATATACATACTTCGAATTTCCATTTTCGCCATTAGGGTTTGGAAATCGAACAATCAGATACCAATTACACACACACATATAGAAATCACTGAAGCTTTACACACACACACGCACACACACACACATATATATATATATATATATAACTTTGAACATAGATCATGAACCAACAAAAATCGAACACAGAGAGAAGTAAAGGGTGGGCAGATTGTCATCAATCTGGTGAGGAAAAGAGAAGATGAGGAGAGAAAAAAAATGTAGAGAGAAGTAAGCTGCCGGAAGCGAATCAATGGGGGGTGAGTCGAGGCAATGGTGACCTGCGGTGGCAATGTTCGACAGTGGAAGATTGACGGAAACTGTGGTCGTCTGCGACGGCGAGATGAAGGGCGGTGGTGATCGATTCTCTGAGAGAGAGAGAGAGAGAGAGAGAGAGCAAGAGAGAGATAGAATAGAACCGTGTGAAGACTAACAGATTTGGGCAAAAATTTAGGTGCCAATATGAAATATTTCCCACTAAATTTTTATACACATTTGGCGACGAAAGTTTAGTCGGGAAATATTAACAATGATGACTAAAATTATTTTAGTAGCCAAAACATGAACTAATGCTGACAAAAATTTTTTTTAGTCGCCTATTGTTACACTTTTGGCGACTAAATTTGTTTTAGTTGCCAAATTTAGTGCCAAAAGTGTAAATTCTTTGAAAATTTTAATTACAATTGGCGACTAAACATTTTAGTCGGAAAAAGTCAGCTAAGGCGACTAAAATAATTTTTTGTCGCTGAAAGTAAGTTTTTGGCGACTGAATCTTTAGTCGCCAAAGAGAAAAAAATAATTTTTTTATTTTCCATTCGGCAACTAAATATTTTAGTAGCCAAAAATCAGTATACGGCGACTAATTTTTTTTTGTCGCCAATTTTGGCATTTTTAGCGACTAAATTTTTTTTTGTCGCCAATTTTGGCATTTTTAGCAACTAAATTTTTTTTAGTCGCCTATAATGAATATACCCCGACTAAAAAAAATTTGTAGCTAAATATTTTACTTTTGGCGACTAAAAAAAATGTTAGTCGCCAATTCCATAACTTTTGGCGACTAAATTTTTTTTAGTTGCCAATTTTGGTTGCCAAAGGTGCATTTTGTTGTAGTGCGGTGGTTAATATTGGTACGTGCATAAAAATTATATTAAAATATGTAAAAGGTATATAAAATATGTGAAATATGAATTTTTAATAAATTAAATACTATTTTTATTTTTTTATTAAATGACTCATTCAAATAGAAAGCAAAAGAATTATATTGAGCTTAAAATTCTATTTTACATACTTTCTTATTCAACTAAATAAAATTATATAAGAAATTGAAATTTTATGGAAAGGGAATTCCACACTCTTCAAATGATGTGCACTATAAACATCTTACATATTTTTGTAGTAATTATACATATTTTATTATTAAAAAATATATGACATTATCACAAAATACTAATTTTATTTCTAAATTATAAATTATCATAACTTTGCCAAAATTTTACATAATATTTATTAAAAAAGAAAGTGTAACATAAACAACCAAAATGTAAAGGAATTTCTTAGAAATACTATTTAAAAAGAAAAAATAAAGGGATAATTTTTTTAATTTTAATAATGAAGTCAAAAAGTAAATCAAAGCTTTGTTAGCCTAAAACGGCACCGTAAAATTGCACAACAAGAACTGTTATGCTTTAAGCACATCAATATCTCCCCCATCCCTTTTCTTTTCGTTATACATTGAAATCTTTTTTTGAAAATGAAGCCAAAAGCTATTACTTTGGTGACTTTTCTAATAAGTCACATTTGATGTGATCCTTACCACTATATTTTTGGTGGGCAAGGATGGGTTTTTGTTTATGGTCCGGTTATTATGTGTACCCACTTAAAGTTATATATATCTATATAACAATGGAAGACTGATTTTGAATTCAAAATTGAAAATGTCTATGTGTCAAAATGTGGATCATTAGATTGCTTCAATCCAAGGGCTAAAAATGTCTCATTCTCATTTGTCCTACAAGGACATTTCAATGGTTGAGATTAATATTGTTATTCACTCTAGATGGTCCAGATTTAGCCTTTGCTCTTTTTCTCTCCTCTTTCATCTCTGCCCAAATCCTCCATCTTTCTCATTTTAGAGATATCCCTTCTCTTTCATACGCTCTTCTCTCTCTCCCTCTCCTCTCTCGACGACACCGCCACTCACCAACTACCGACCACCTCTCCTTGCCTTTTGCTCTCCTTTCTTCTTTCGGCCACTGACCATGGACTCTCTTCTCTCGCCTTCCTGATTCGCCTCTCTACTCTTGCGATGACATTGCAACCATGCACAGGTAAACTACAACTTACAAATTTGCAAGTGATATTTTTGTGGGTTTCTCTCCTCTTAGGAGTTTCACTTGATTTTTGCTTAGAAGTTTCACTTAGAAGTTCCAGGGGTTATGTGTATTTTGATTTATGAAGGCTTTATATGTATTTTTTCCCTTACGAAGTTTCTCTCCTCTTGCAAAGGTTCCTAGCGTGAGTTTACTCTCTCTATCAGGTTGGGGTTTTCTATTGGGTTTATTGGGGTTTTCTATCTGTGTAAAATGTGATATGATTGGTAATTTTTTTATTGGATTTATTGAGGTCTTTCACTACAAGAAAAATGGGTATAAAACACGGAACTTTTTGCGACGGCGTGTATACCGTCGCAAAAAGTGGTCTTTTACGACGGCATATGAAGCCGTCTTAAATAAATGTTTTCTGCGACGACAGTTTCCCCATTGCTAATAAGCACACAACAAAAAGTCTCTTAAACACGGAAGTATTCGTGACGGCACTGTGTACCGTCGCAAATTTTTTTTTTTTTGAGACGGGTGAAATTTACCGTTGGAAATAGTGGACATTTGTGACAGGAATTCCCTATCGCAAAAAAAAACCCTTATTAAAACAGCATCGTTTTAATAAATGGATTTGATCATTTGTGACGGTTTTTTCATGCCGTCGCAAATAGTACTGACAAATTTCATATCTCCCTCCTTTAGCCGAAATGGCGCTCAATCAAATTTCCCAAAATCCCTAACACCTTTCTCACTCAAAACCTCCAAAATCCCTAACACCACGTTCTCCCTCAAAACCCCCAAAATCCCTAAATTGAGTTCGTGTATCACAATCACAGAGACGAGTTTGAGTTCCCAAAGCGATGATGATCTCTCTCTCTCTCTCTCTCTCTCTCTCGACAAGCGACGACGACGACGGCTAGCGGTGTTCGAGTTCACCGACGATCACAGCGACGACAGCGAGTGTTCACCGACGATCTCTCTCTCGACGAGCGACAACGGCTAGCGGTGGTGCGGTGACGGCGTATTACGATCTCTCTCTCTCTCTCTTGCGCGAGCTCAATCAATATGCTCTCTTTCTCTCTCTCTCTCAGCAGGTATGTTTCTCTCACTTTCGTTTTCGCTAATTGAATGTTTCGTTGTTGTTTATTCGAAATTTATATTATATATATATATGTGTGTGTGTGTGTTCTGTTAATTAATTAGGGCTTCGACTGTGTTAAATTTCTTTGCTATGTATGCGACTATGTGTATCATGTATGAATTTATGTATATATAAAAAGACATGTAACTTGTGGGTTTAGGTTGCAGATTTTTGGGGTTGAGCTTGAATTCAATATCTAACTTCAACTTTCTCTAAATAAATCCAAAAATTAATTTGATTTCTTTGCTATGTATGTGTGTATATGTATAAATATGCTTATATAATTTGTGAGTTTGGGTTGTAGATATTTGGGTTTGAGAATATAGATATTCAAATTCCTTTAAATTAGTCCAAAGCAAACTGAGTTCTCTGATATGTATGGATGTATGTATATATGTACAAATATGCTTATATAATTTGTGAGTTTGGGGTATAGATTTTTGGGTTTGAGCATAGAGAGCCCCAAGCTTGAATTCAATGTGATATATATCTTCAGCTTCCTCTAAATTCATTACCCTCTTGATTTTTATCAGTTTTCATTACCCTTTTGATTCTTTCATTACCCCATTCAGCCCTAGATTTTTTATCTGTTTCCGTTTTCATTTTTATTTGCTATGTGAATTTTCATTACTCTCTAAATTTTCTAAGTATTGATCTTCTTATCCTCTAAATTGTTAAAGTTTGTTACTTTATTTGTTTGTTTTGGCAAAAGATAAGAACTTCATTCAAATATAAAAGAAAGCATACAACAGAGTATTTGATTTCTTATTCATGCTGTATATTTGAAAATATTTTGGTCATGGATCTTCCAAGAGAAGAAACATTTTTTGTGAGTCCTAATGTTGAGCCTAAATGTTGACCCTTACATTTGTTGTAATTATATTTTTTTCTAGGGCATATTTGTTTTGCATGTGAGATGTATATCTCCCAGTAAGTTTTCCTGAAGCAAATTAATGGTGGGAAACACATATGCATGTGGAAAATGACTGGCATTTAAATATATTTATATATATTGTTAAGAAGATTACAAAAGAAGTGAAGTGTGCATTTGAGGGAAGTACAGATGATGGATAAGAGTTGGATTGATTTGCCAAATAGGATGTCGAGGGAATACATTAATGGGATTGATCAATTCCTTGTGTTTGTTTACACCAATAGGGTTGAAGGTTCGATGATTAGTTGTCTGTGTAGAAAATGTGAGAATCGATACTATCTTGTACGAGAGGGTGTACGGGAGCATCTGATTTTGAATGATTTTTTAAAAAAGTACAAACATTGGATTAATCATGGGGAATCTTACGTATCTCTGCATGGTAATCGAGAGAATAAAACATTGGCTAATTTAGACATTGGGGACGATATGGTTGGAATGATACAAGGGGCTATGAGAAATATATATGCCGGTATAAGTGTTGAGGGTAATGAACCACAGGGGCCTGATCCCCATGCATCTGAACCCCAGCTTGGTCCAAATGCAGAGACTACAAAGTATTTCAAACTTCTTCAAGATGCACAAAGTGAATTGTATTCGGGGTTGTCAAAAGTTCACATCTTTGTCATTCATTGTTCGACTTCTACATCTGAAGGTGCTTAATCAGTGGACAGACAAGTCTGTTGACATGTTGCTTGAGTTATTAAATGAGGCGTTCCTGTTGGCTGTGAAACTCCCGGACTCATATTATAAAGCTCCAAAGGTCACAACAAATTGGGCTTCATGTATGAGACGTGGGATGCATGTCCCAACAGTTGCATGTTGTTTCGAAATGAGGACGCCAATCTTGATAAATGTGTCATATGCAACAGTTCAAGATGGAAATCAAATGGTGATGGTGGTTCAAATGGTCCTAACAACGGTGGCAAACGAATAGCTGCAAAACAAATTAGGTATTTTCCTTTAAAGCCAAGGTTATAGAGGTTGTTTATGTCATCCAAGACGGCTAAGTTAATGAGATGGCATGCAGAGGAACGAACTGATGACGGTGTCTTTAGGTATCCTGTAGACTCCCTTGCATGGAAAGATTTTAACCATCGGAATATTGACTTTAGTAATGATTGTCGAAGTGTAAGGCTTGGCTTAGCATCTGATGGTTTTAACCCATTCAGGATGATGAACATAGTTCATAGCACTTGGCCTGTTGTACTCATTCCATACAACTTGTTGCCATGGATGTGCATGAAGCAACCATTTCTAATTTTATCTATGCTGATTGATGGCTCGAAAGGACCTGGTGACAAGATTGATGTGTATATGCAACTGTTGATTGAGGAGTTGAAAGAACTATGGAATGATGGTGTCTCCACATTTGATGCATCAACAAATTAAATGTTTCAGATGCATGCAGCTTTACTGTGGACAATTAGTGATTTTCCTGCATATGTAAGCTTGTCAGGATGGAGCACTAAAGGCGAATATGCAAGTCCTTGTTGCAATAAGGAAACTACATTGTGTTGGTTGAAGCATAGTAGGAAACAATCATACTTGGGTCATCGCAAATTTTTACCTAGTGGCCATAAATTTCGAAAGGATAAAGTATCATTTGATGGTAGTTGGGAAGTCAGACTCAAACCAAAATTGTTGTCTGGAACTGAGATGCTTCTACAATTAGAATATGAGGGTATTTTAACCTAATACAAGAGGGATGACCTTAAGGAGAGGCATATGAGACAAGTAGAGAAGGAGAAAGCTGGACATCGCACCCATGACTGGAAGAAAAAGAGTATCTTTTATGAACTGCCATATTGGGAGCACAATCTAATAAGACACAACCTTGATGTGCTGCATATAGAGAAGAATGTTTGTGACAATGTATTGTGAACAATATTAGGGGTTGCAGGAAAATCGAAGGATGGTGTTAATGCTCGGCGTGATTTACAAGAAATGAATATTAGCAAACCCCTACATTTACAGTTAAGGGGGTCGAATAAAGCTTATTTACCACCAGCACAATTCACGATGACCAAGGATGAGAAAGATTTGTTCTTGAAAGTATTGAAGGAAGTTAGAGTTCCCGACGGGTATTCATCTAATATATCGCGTTGCGTGCGCTTACATGATAGAAGTATTGGGGGTCTTAAGTGCCACGATAGTCATATTCTGATGCAACAACTATTTCCATTGGATATTCAAAGATCGTTACCGAAGAATGTAATTGAACCTTTGATTGAATTTAGTAATTTCTTTAGACAATTGTGCTCCAAAGTGAATCGTGCGCTGGATTTGCAATATATTCAAGATCGTATCGCCGTAACACTTTGTCATCTAGAGAAAATATTTCCTCCGACTTTTTTTGATATAATGGAGCACTTGCCTATACATTTAGCTGACGAAGCATTATTGGGTGGAGCTATTCAGTTTTGATGGATGTATCCAATTGAGAGGTATCTTCTTACTTTGAAGCAATATGTGCGTAATAGAGCTCATCCAGAAGGTTCAATTGCTAAATGATATCTTATGGAAGAATGCATGAATTTTTGTGAACAATATCTCAATGATGTGGAAACCAAATCTAGTCGACCGTAAGGAACTATAGTGGTGATGATTATCTGGGTCGTGCTGTTGGTGAAAACACAAGCTTTTATCTTGATAATACTTCTTGGGTACAAGCTCATCGGTATGTCTTATTCAATACAAGCACGGTTCAACCATTCATAAAATAAGTTATGTCACTCACTCAATATTTTATTATGTTTCATTGAATTTGGAACCAATTTTTTTTTCTTATTGATAAATTTTCAATCTACATAGCAAACATCTTGAAGTACTTAAGGTCAAAATGCCTCGTGTTGATGATCATCAGCTTCGGCGTGAACATTTTGAAACTTTTCACATTTGGTTCAAGGAACATGTATGTATTTAAATCTACAGATTCTATTTACCTAAGTCGAACTACATTTTAAATTTTAATTTTTTTTTTTTTTTAAATAGGTTCAAACTTTGCGAAAGACTAGTGATGTCACATTTTCTGAAGAGATTATTGTATTGGCAAATGGTCATCATAACCTGGCAAGGAGGTTCAACAGGTATATAATGAATGGGTTTCGGTATCGAGTAAAGGCCATGGATGACCGTCGAGCCACACAAAATTGTGGTGTAGCTTTGAAAGCAGATATCATAAGTTATGCTAGTCGGAAAGACAAGAATCCTCGTGTGGGGTATGTGTACTATTATGGACAATTGACAGATATTGTTGAGATTCGATATTCCAATGAGAAGAAGCATGTGTTGTTTAAGTGTGATTGGATTGACAACAATCACGGGAAGATACAAGATGTCTTCAATTTCATGTTGGTCAATTTCAATCATTTGTTGTACTGAGATGATCGAATTACCAATGAACCTTTCATCTTGGCATCCCAAGCAGAGCAAGTTTGGCATGTTGTAGACCCGTTAGAACTAGACTGGCAAGTAGTGGTGAAGATGTCTCAAAGAGGTTTATTTGATATGAATTCGACTGATCCAGAATTCGAGCCATATATGAGCCAACAATTAGAAGAAAACATAATGCTCCGTGATGAAGAAGTTGGTTAGGTGAGGGAAGCCTCAGAAGGAGAAACACTTGATGTGGAAATAGACTGATATTTAATAAACGTCAGTAATTGAATTAAGGACAAGGTTGTAGTTAGGCCTCAGTTTCTTAATTTACTTTGTCTTTGTAATTGTATTAGTTCAATTAAGGTCATATTATAGTTAATTGAAAACCACTCTCTATGTTTCTAATGTCAATTAATATGACGGCACTTGCAGATTATTATGGCAAGGAAGAGGAAGCTTGATCATCCCTTACGCATGATGTTCGATGTGGTACGTAAGAGGACATCAGTGGCACCACCATCAGAGGAGGCATCACATCGACCATCATCAAAGGGGCCATTAGTGCCACCACTATCTGACCAGCCACTGCAGTGATCACCATTAGTGACACCACCATTGGAGGAGGCATCACAGCGAGCACCATCAGAGGGGCCATTAGTGCCACCGCATTGACCACCATCAGTGGCACCACAACAGCTATCATCTACTCAGCCTCCACGCCTACTATCGGTGCGTCCACCATCAGTGGCACCACAGTAGCTATCATCCCGACTAGAGTCATCATCTTATGAGCCATCTGCAGGTATATAAATTTGCTTTGATTTGTATGAAAATTATTTAAATATACATTTATTTATTCTCATTATATATAACTTGTTTATTCTCATTGTATTTTCCAGACCCTTCGACTTCTTCACAGCCCACCTAAGGTATAAGAATTCGATTTGTATTGACATTATTTTAATTTGCATTTGTTTATTAGTGATGCATATTGTTTATTCTTATTGTATCTCACAAGTCATGTTAGTTCTTCATCAACCTCGACTAAACGTGGTAGAGGATGTGCCAAGGGAATTAGAGAGTGGGGTACTGGTACAAAGTTGGATATACAGTTTACTGAAAATTACTGTCCAATAGAGGATAACGTGTCTAAGTTAACTACTCAACTTGGCATTATTGTGCGGAATGGTAACATTGTTCCTCTTATTTTTCTTGACTGGAACACTGTGCCTGATGATATTCTTGATGCTATCTGGAAGGATGTGAAGGTAAAAGTATATTTTTGTCCAAAAATTCAAATTCCAAAATTGTGTTATTATTATTTAAACTTTGAAATTGTGTTTTATTGGACAATTTGAATATATGTCCAGAGGAGGATAAGCCAATCTGCATGGAAAACTGCAACAGCATATGGAATGATCACAAGAACAAGATTAAGACTAGTATTTCAAGCTTAGAAGTTCTGATCCTAATCTGAAGGATGATGTTCCTTTGCACATTGTGCCAAGCCAGTGGGAAGAACTTGTGGAGTATTGGCGTACTTCTGATGCTGAGGTATACAAATAAGTTATATGTATGATATGTAAACATACAAATCATATTTATATACTTACATTTGTTGAACCTGTTATAGAAAATTGCAACTAGGAATGCTAAAAATCGGTGAGCTCACAACATAGCTCATACCATAGGGCGTACTACTTTCGCTCAGATACGACATGAGGTTTACATTTTATTGTTTTATTTTTGTATATAAATAAACATTGTATATTTGCAAATTATTTGGATTCTAATTTTCATATTTCTAAAAAAATCTAACTGACCAATAAGGGGGAGTCTACTGATAAGATGAGTGTTTGGCTTATGACACGTAGAGTACATGACCCTGAGGTTATCCAGACCTTGGTAGTTTCCAAACACCTAACATTGTATTTAAAGTTTATTTTTTATTTTTTGTGTGTCAACCATCTTAATTTCACATATACTTGTATGTCTTATTCAATACAGGATGAGTTTAATCATTAACTCTCCATGCTACCTGAGGATTGTCGGACTTTGGAGGCTAGGAATGCTATTTTCCATGAGTTGATAGGTCATGACGGACATGGATATTGTCGCACATACGGGAGAACTGTGCCCAGGAGAGCGATGTATAAGATAGTGCTGGGCCATCACAGTCAACACCCCAGCCATCGACTATTGTTCAGATCACCCAGCAGGTTCATGTGGAGCTAAGGGATGAGTTGAGGGAGGAGCTGAGGGAGGAGATGCGAGCAGAGTTCTCTACACATTTACAACAGATGAGAGCTGAGATGATGGCCCTTGTGTCACAGGGGGCGAGTATAGATCCCAACAGACAGGTTTAATATAAATTAAATTGTTTGATAGTTAAATTTTCACACAACATATATGTACATATATATATAATAAAATTTGAATATGATTAACACATTATGTATTGACTATCATAGGTTCCTGATGCATCGAGTGGCCACCAAGCATTTAGGGAATCTATAGGAGATGAGAATCCATATACACAACCATCAGAAGATCAGGCATAAAATGTATCTTTGCATTCTAAGCAAAGAATAACCATAAATTAACTGTACACAGCCCAAAAGGATAGAGGCTAGGCACGAGAAACTTGAATTCGAGGTGTTGATGGCCCAATGATGTCGGTTTAGCACGAAACATGGCACACACGACCGCTTATGCACGATAGACTTGTGGGAGAAGATGGGGCTTGAATCGGGTTCTCGGTTTGGGAGTTAGAGTCGAATTTCACTCTAGGCAAACTAGTTCATTAAGAAACTTGAATTCGAGGTGTTGACACCCCAAAATCACCAAACGACATCGGTTTAGCACGAAACTTGGCACACACGATCGCCTAGGCATGAGAGACTTGTGGGAGAAGACGGGACTCCAATCGGGTTCCCGGTTTGGGAGTTAGAGCCGGATTTCACTCTAGGCAAATTAGTTCCTTAAGAAACTTGAATTTGAGGTGTTGACGCCCCGAAATCACCAAACGGTGTCGGTTTAGCACGAAACTTGGCACACATGACCGCCTAGGCACGAGAGACTTGTGGGAGAAGACGGGACTCCAATCGGGTTCCCGGTTTGGGAGTTAGAGCTGGATTTCACTCTAGGCAAACTAGTTCCTTAAGAAACTTGAATTCGAGGTGTTGATGGCCCAAAATCACCAAATGGCGTCGGTTTAGTACGAAATTGGCACACACGACCATGTAGGCACGAGAGACTTGTGGGAGAAGACGGGACTCCAATCGGGTTCCCGGTTTGGGAGTTAGAGCCGGATTTCACTCTACGCAAACTAGTTCCTTAAGAAACTTGAATTCGAGTTGACGCCCCAAAATCACCAAACGGTGTCGGATTAGCACGAAACTTGGCACAAACGACCGCCTAGGCACGAGAGACTTGTGGAAGAAGACGGGACTCCAATCGGGTTCCCGATTTGGGAGTTAGAGCCTGATTTCAGTCTAGGCAAACTAGTTCCTTAAGAAATTTGAATTCGAAGTGTTGACGCCCCAAAATCACCAAACGAGGTCAAATTAGCACGAAACTTGGCACACACGACCGCCTAGGCACGAGAGACTTGTGAGAAAGACGGAACTCTAATCGGGTTCCCAGTTTGGGAGTTAGAGCCGAATTTCACTCTAGTCAAACTAGTTTCGTAAGAAACTTGAATTCAAGGTGTTGATACCCCAAATTCACCAAACGGGGTCGGATTAGCAAGAAACTTGGCACACACGACCGCCTAGGCACGAGAGACTTGTGGGAGAAGATGGGATTCCAATCGGGTTCCTGGTTTGGGAGTTAGAGTCGAATTTGACTCTAGGCAAACTAGTTCCTTAAGAAACTTGAATTCGAGGTTTTGACGCCCCAAAATCACCAAACAGCGTCGGTTTAGCATGAAACTTGGCACACACGACTGCCTAGGCATGAGAGACTTGTGGGAGAAGACGGGACTCCAATCGGGTTCCCGTTTGGGAGTTAGAGCCGGATTTTACTCTAGGCAAACTAGTTCCTTAAGAAACTTGAATTCAAGGTTTTGACACCCCAAAATCACCAAACAGTGTCGGTTTAGCATGAAACTTGGCACACACGACTGCCTAGGCATGAGAGACTTGTGGGAGAAGACGGGACTCCAATCGAGTTCCCGATTTGGGAGTTAGAGTCGGATTTCGGTTTGGGCAAACTAGCTCCTTAAGAAATTTGAATTCGAGGTGTTGACGCCCCAAAATCACCAAACGGCATCGGTTTCGTACGAAACTTGGCACACACGACTGCCTAGGCACGAGAGACTTGTCGGAGAAGATGGGACTCCAATCGAGTTCCCGGTTTGGGAGTTAGAGCTGGATTTCTATCTAGCCAAAATTGTTTACTTAATTATCTTTGTAGTTATATAGTAGTTAATTTTTTTTATGTTTTTTTTGTAATTGAAATATTAACAAATAATTATATTGTCATTAATTATTTTTATTTTTTGTTTACAGATATTTCCCGAGTAGCAGTTTGCTTCTTGTGGAATGCAGGCGGGAGTTAGATTGGCACTAACTTTTGTTTTTGTTACCTACGGAAAAATCATGAAGAAAACTTTTGTTTTTGATTTATGTTATTTTGATTTGTGAACAACATTATGTATTTAAACATTGTACATGTATTATGCAACATTATGTAGTGGGATAATTTTCCTGGTGTGTTATTATGAATGGAAGAATATTTTTATTATAGATGAATTGTTGTTTTTATACTGGAATTTTTATATTATTATATAATTATCGGTTTCTTTTTTAGTTATTTTTCATTTAATACAAGTAATTTTCATATTTTTAATTTTTAATTTTTAATTTTTTTTTTTTTTTTTTGCGACGGCACCACACCGTCTCAAAAAAACATAAGAACCAGTTTTTTTTTTTTTTTTGCGATGTCAGCATTGTCGTCACAAAAGATATTGCCAATAGTTGGAAAAAACCTTTCGCGACAGTCTTGTTTGCCGTCGCAAATAATATCTTAGCGACGGCGTGTCTGTGCTGTCTCAATAACTTTTAGCGATGGGAAGTACCCCGTCGCAAATACCACTTTTAGCGACGGCAACACAGTGCCGTCTCAAAAAATTCCAGATTTTTACATGTTATTCCCAACGGCATAATTCCGTCGCAAAAAAGGCAACTTATTGTCGCAAAAAAAAAAAAGCGACGGCACTTTGCCGTCGCAAAAAACTTTTAGCAACACCCTTTGTTGTGACCCCCCCTTTGCCGTCGCTAAAAGTCAGTTGCCGTTGCAAAAAAGTTTTTGAGACGGCGTTTTGAGTATTTACGATGGCAATTTGCCATTGCAAAAAGTCAAATTTTTTGTAGTGTTTAGGCTGAATTTGGGAACATAAACCGAGAACATTTTTATCTTCTCTGAGAACATAAACTGAACCAAATGAAAGCTTCAGAACATTTTTTTTTTCTTTTTGTTTCACTCAAACATGGAAATTAAAGCTGGACCATGCTGAGTCATTTCTACCAATTGAAAGCTTCATAGAATTCTTTTTGTTTTCTTTTTGTTCTTTTTGCTTCACTCACAAAAAGAAAAACAGAGTGTTGGATTTGTTTATATAGATTTCAGATTTGTTTTGTTTCTATGCTAGAGTTTGATTTGTGTTAAATCATTGAGTTTGATTTGGATTTGTTAAATCATTTCAGATTTGTGTCCTTCTAAAAACTTTCTAAGATTTTTTTTACAAAAAACTTTCTAAGCTTCAGAGCATTTTTTTTTTCTTTTTGTTTCACTCAAACATGCAAATTAAAGCTGGACCATGCTGATTCATTTCCACCAATTGAAAGCTTCATAGAATTCTTTTTGTTTTCTTTGTTTTCTTTTTGCTTCACTCACAAAAAGAAAAACAGAGTGTTGGATTTGTTTATATAGATTTTAGATTTGTTTTGTTTCTATGCTAGAGTTTGAATTGTATTAAATCATTGAGTTTGATTTGGATTTGTTAAATCATTTCAGATTTGTGTCCTTCTAAAAACTTTCTAAGCTTCAGAGCATTTTTTTTTCTTCTTTTTGTTTCACTCAAACATGCAAATTAAAGCTGGACCTTGCGGAGTCATTTCCACCAATTGAAAGCTTCATAGAATTCTTTTTGTTTTCTTTGTTTTCTTTTTGCTTCACTCACAAAAAGAAAAACAAAGTGTTGGATTTGTTTATATAGATTTCAGATTTGTTTTGTTTCTATGCTAGAGTTTGATTTGTTCTTTTTTTTTTTTTTTTTGATTAATCCACATTTTCATCATCACTTTGTTTAATTTTAATTTTAAAATTTAAAAAAAAAAATTCAGAGGATTGCCCCGCCGGACCAAAAACAAAGTGTCGGTTATATTATATAGATTTCGTATTTGTTTTGTTTATACTCAACAATCAGATTTGTTTTGTTTCTATGCTAGAGTTTGATTTGTGTTAAATCATTGAGTTTGAGCTTTAAGATTTTCTAAAAACTTTCTAAGATTTTTTTTACAAAAAATTTTCTAAGATTATCTATTTTTGGATCATAAATATTTTTTTAAAATTTTGAAAATATTTGTTTGAGTTTTATTTTTGTCAAATTTAAAAATAAATAAATTCTAAAAATGAAATTAAATAGTGTGAGAGTATGGACCTGTTTCACATGGAATGGAATTACACAGTGAGTGTAATATTTATTTTTTTGTTTGTTTCAATTTTGAAGACTTTTTTGAATCGGTATAAATATTTATTAGTCCATAAATCAGTAGCTTTTATCAAAAAAATTCGGTCATGTTTGGTTGGTGAGTAAGTGGAGGATATCATAAATATTTTTCAACCTCAAATTTTTATTTTATTTTATTTTATTTTTGTTGAGTTTCCTTTGGTTAATCATAGATTACTGTGTAATTTTGAGTTTCCTTTGGCTAATTATTAGTTTATGGTATTATCTTTCTGTAATTTTGGGTTAGTTCAAAATGGAATTTTATCATTTTTTTTATTGTTATTGGATTAAATGGAATTAGTTTTTAGACTTTTGTTCTTTTGTCTAATCTTTTGTGATTATATAGATTTGCTACCAAGTGATTTGGAAAAAATATTTGACTGTCATATATGGTTAATTTTGTTTAAGGTTATTAAAAAAAACATTAAAAATATTTTTTTATGGTTGTTGATTAGTGTTGCTAATTTTTTGTTTCTTGGTGTCTAATTAAATTCAAATTTCCAAATTATATCATTTTTTGTCATGGCCCGCTCCCCGTACCCAAGGGTTCAGCATCGTGATGGCCAGTAACCGAGGTTACCTCCGGCCAATTCTTAAACAAATCAATAAACGCAAGCGGAAGAAATATATAAATGAGGGTACTAAAATAATCATCGGAACTTCTATTTTTATTACAAAATGTATTGACCAAAAAGGCCGATATTTACATATAAAAAATACATCAATAAAAGTGCTTTGTGCCTAACCCCACACGCTGGTCCTGACATGTCACTTGAAAGTGGTAAAAAAACTATAAGCACATGGCAGGATGAGAAATATTATACTAAGAGCATAAGGGCATAAAATTCACCATGGATCATTATTGGCTAAAAGAGCTTGATATATAACATACATAGTACGGAAATCATTTGGCATATACCTCGGATCACGTAATACGGAAATCACTATACAACCATAACCACGGTACATCACTAAGTGCCAAGCACTACACTAGTCAATGGATCCACGACAAACACTGGACCACAGAGTGGTCAATTGCTAAGCCAATGGTTATTTAAGTCCCCCAAGGCGTGGGACTCCCGTGGTGGTGTTCACAAAACATATTTTCATATAAGGTCATAGCCAAATATTCTTTAAAAGTAAAACAAACATATCCATGGGTTTCCTTTTAAGCAAATAGGGTTCATAAAATAATCCACGTAGCTGAAACTTTTATAAAACATAACTTTTATAAATATACTAATAAAACATAACTAGTATAAAATAGATTTTGGTAAGTCAAAATATCGGTAAAATACATTTTGGTAACCCAAGGTATAATATAACTTACCTTAACTTTAATACCTTACTCTTCTTTTCCACTATCAAAGACCTTCTTCACTTCCACTACTTTTCCTTTCCTTTCTCTTCCTTTCTTTTCTCTCCTTTCTCTTCTTTTTCCTTTCCTTTCCTTCTTCCTGAGTCAACTTCTCTCCCATTTATACAAATTCAATTCGTGATGTCCAAGCAAACTGCCACGTGTCGCCTTTCTACTAAACCCATTAATTCAAGTTTATCCGACTTATTTTATTTATACTTTGGCCCCTAGATTTTCTAATAATTATATTATTTTACAAAATTACACATAATAATATATAATAAATTATATATTTTTCAAACTGAGATTAAATAATATTAGTATAAATTCTACAGAATAATTAAAATCTGGGTTGTTACATTTTTATTGTTATTTTTTTATATTTTATATTTTATATTTTCCTCCTCTTTTAAATTTTTTTTTTCTTCTTTTTATTCACTTAAGCATGGGATTTTTGATCAGAGATACATTTTGTTTCAATGATTTAGATTGTTCCATCCAAAATTCAACGGTTGAGATGCCTTTCATTTCCGCCCAAAATGCGCTCCAATTATCTACATTTGTTATAGAAAGACTCAAAGAATCTATAATTCTTTGAGGGCAATGAGTTTGCCACTTCACTGTTTAAATTTGTTTGTTTGTCTTCCATTTTTTTATTTATATTTTCTTTTATTTTTGTTTATGAATTAAGATGTTTTATATGAGTGCATAGAAGTGGCACACAAAGTTGATTTCTGATTTCCCACAATACACACTACCTAAGAAAGGCCTTCATAACCATTATTGGACCATTTTTTCTTTTTTGTCAACTTTGTTTAGTTGAATTTATTTTTTCTTTTTGATCAGAACTTTGTTTAGTTGAATTTGAACAAGCCAAAATTGCACTATATGTTTCTTAGAGAGCACATAACATCATTTAAAGTGCAACTTTATTTTTTGCACTGTTGGACATTGTCAACTTGGTTACCAATCACTGAGAGTATATTCCTTTCTAATTTGAGCCAAAGTTCAAATGAGACCAACCTCTTCAATTAGAACAAGAAAGATTGATAACTTGGGTAAGAATAATAGTGATGCTATAAGAAAGGAACAATTTTCTCCGAAATTATTTTGTGAATAAATTTTCCATTTACTACATAAAAGATTGGACAGGAGAAAATTAATCCCAATATTATTTCCTCCGTGCCTTTAGGCACGAGCATACATTTTTGAATCATGATGGGACTTTTGTCTATCTGTCAAAATATGCACCATCAGATTGATTCAATCCAATGGTTGAAAATGTCTTACTCTCATTTGTCCTACTTGGACATTTCAATGGTTCAGATTTTTTGGGTGAATACCAATGCTTCAGATCAGTTTTACATTTAGCTTTTCGATTCTTACCCTCAGGATTGAATCAATTCACACAGACATCTTCTCTCTCTTTCTTTCTCTCTCTCTCTCTCTTTGATTTTGATTTCCAAATTTGAAACTCCATTCTCTTTCACACGTCTTCTTCCCACCACACATCTTCCTCTTTCCACCAAGCTTTGTCTCTTTAGAAGTTTAATCTCCAGTGATGATTTCCGAAATATAGCTCTGACGGAATATAGCACCACTGAGAGGGGCTGATTTCTACCATCTGCCTCAATCTCTACCTCCTCTCTCTCTACACAACTCCAAGGTAGAAAGCTATACTCCCTGTTGTTTTTTTTGGAAGAAGGTGTGAGAATCTAGGGTTTTTATTTGGGTTTTGGATTTTGATAAGATAATAAATCTTTGCCTCCTCTCCCTCTCCCTCTCACTCTCACATTTCCCCTCTTTTATTTGGGCTTGTTTTTCTTTTTCTTTCTCCTTATTTATTTATTTTTTATTTTTTTATTTTTTTATCAGCATAGAAACCATTCTTTTTATCAGATGTAGCTATACAAAAATATTTATGTCCTGTTTGGTTGCTAAGAAAGTGGCAGCAAAAGTAAAGAAAATGAAATTTTGGTTATTGTCATTTTTGGGTTTGATTGAAAGGTCTATTATGAATGTATTTTTATCAAAATTATTATTATTTTTATTGGGTTTTGTACTCAAGAACAAGTGTTGATGTTCTGAATTGTTATTTTTCTTAATTGACTTGGATTATTTGTTTGGGCACCATTAATCTATCTCTTATATTTTTTCTGCTCCATCTTTAAGCACCATTATGTGATCTGCTTCATATGGTGCAACAACTTCAATGGCGACAATGGAGAAGATCAGGGTTGTGGGTTGCTGGCTCTGTTTTAGTGTCTTGGTTTTGGTAGAGATGTTATCCCAAACAGGTATTTTAATTAGTTAGTTATGCTGGATATGTTGAAACCATGAGAAAAGTTGCTAGAAACTTTAATTAATTAGATTTGTAATTAATTATGTTGGATTTAATTAATTAGATTTGTAATTAGATTAATTAGTTTGTTTTATTGCTAAAATTGTGATAAATTTGAACTAATCGTTTGGTACCTATTAATAGTTGATTTATTATTATTATTATTATTATTATTATTATTATTATTATTATTATTATTAGTTGAAGTTATTTGTTAGTTATAGGGTGCTTGGCTTCCATTGGGAAACAAATTTCGTAGCAATTCGAGTTGACAATAATATTTGTGTGTGAGTTTTTTTCCCATTTTCTGTGTCTTGAGAATATTGCAAGCTTCAAATAATACAAAAAAACACTATCAAATTGGTTTTTTTCATTTTTTTCCCCTTGTTATGAGTTGTCAATTTGATTTTGTTAACGCTGTGTGATCTCCCATTTTTGCGAGGTGACTTATGCTATTTTGAAGATCATTAGTGTACGAGCACGAAATATTGTCCTCGTATAATCCTGTTGATCAAGATTGCGCTCCTCCGTACGACATCGCTTTACTCCCTAAAAACACAAACGTGAGCTAGCCGGTGGGTGTGTGCCGGATACCTCTCCGATGTCTAAGTCAGCAAAATAGACAAATAGACAAAAAAACTCTGTCTATTCGGGAATCAAAGTTGTGTTACCTCTCCATAGGTGATGTTGTGAGCTTTTATAGGTTCCGTGTAGCACAATCCTAGTAGGACTCTTACTCCTCCATGTAGAGTCCTCCTAGAAATCACATTCCTGAAAGATAATGCTTATCCTTCAACACCCCCCTCACTGCTTAAACCAAGTGAGATGGTTTTACCATGGTCGGATTCCAATATAACCGAGGTAAGCATGGCTATGCTAAGCCGCAGAGTAGACCAAACTAAATCCAGTCCGGTTTCTACCATTCAATGCTCTTACCTCGGCTTCTCCTGTGCAAACCATGGTGTGTTTAGACCGAGCTAACAAATAGCAAGGTTCTGACCGAGCTAACCATAATATGCCATGACCAGGCTAACTGAGTATGGTGATCGGACTAACTTCAAAGCTTCTTTAGACCGGACTATCTTCAAGGCTCTTTCAGACTGGGATAACAAGAGGGCTCTCTGGGACCGGGATAACAACATGGCTTACTGGGACCGGACTAACTATAAGCCCCTTTCATCCAACCCTTCTTACTGTGGCCCAAAGAACGGCCCGTTTACCTAGCTCGGTCCAATTTAGGTATAAATTACCCTCTCAATTAGAATCCCAATGGAGTTGTTTTTCGGTGACTCTCTCTCTCTCTCTCTCAATTGACAGCAGCGTATAACTTACGTTATTTCCTCTTTTATTGATTGTTTTTGTTTAGTGTTTTTTGATGTAGTATTAGTTTTCTATCTCATTTATATGAATTAGCTTCCTTTTTGTTTTCATTATTGTTTACTCCAATTGGTTTAGTTTTACTTTTTTTAAAATTTATTTTTTATATTAATTTCTTCTTTATTCCCCTTGTGATTTAATAATATAGGAAAAAAATAAAAAAAAATTAACCACAAATTAGACCCACTAGCAAATGCATGTCAGGTTTTACGATGTTCCCCAGTTGTGGGTGAGTGTACCTTAGTTTGTCTTACCATCCTTTTGCAGGCCATACAGAAAAACCACATCGCTCACAAGCGAGTGTTGGAACTTCGAAAAACTACCAGGCAAGCCATGGCCGAGGCAAATGAAAAGGCGGCCGAGCTGAAAGTGTCCCAGCAGAAGGTGGACGAGCTAGAGACCGAGGTAGCGCGTCTCGCTGGGCTAGTTACCTCGGCTAATGCTGATAAATAGAAGGCTCTCGCCGTGATGAAAGACAAATACTTGCGCGAGTTGGCCAAGCTTGAGGGCAAAAAGAGTGCCGAAATAACAAAGCTTGAGAAGAAGCTGGAGGACGCGGAAGACCGCGGTTTTAAAGAGGGCGAAGCCCTGTACATCAAGTAGTGTGAAGCTGTGATGGACCTGTTCTTCAAATGCGGGTGGAGGGGTGCTGCGGTGCAGCTCGGTTATGGGCCTGAGACCGAGTCATTATTTGTTGGTGAGTCTTGGCTTGGTGTAGCATGGTTTGCTTCTTCCTCCCCCACTTTACTCTAGTCTGTCTTGCGACCTGTCTGGGTAACCTGTACCAGGGGTTGCGTTATTCCGGCGTCAACTTCCATCCCTAGTTCGGTTGTTTCAGTCAGGTCGACTGGGCAGATATAATGACTTCCTGGGGTGAATTCTGTAACAAAGTCTGCCAAAACTTGAGCCTTTATCACGGTTCTTGGTTGAAACTTGATGTCGAATTGTCCCAACTCTACTGCCCACTTTAAGATTCGCCTAGAAAAGTTTGCCCTCTCAAACAAAGCTTTTAATGGAAAAGCTGTGAGGATGACTATGGTGTGGGCGTGAAAGTAGTGCGACAACTTCCTTGAGGCCATCATCAAGGCCAAGGCCAGTTTTTCCAGTGGCAAGTACCTTGTTTCGGCTCCCAGCAATGTCTTGTTGACATAAAAGATGGGCAGATGTTGGATTCCTTCCGCTCGGACCAACACTGCGCTAATTGCGTGCTGTGAAACTGCCAGGTACAGAAAGAGTTCTTCTCCAGGTATTGGGGTCACAAGCAGTGGTGGAGAAGACATGTATTCTTTCAAGCTTTCCAGAGCGCGGTCGCATTCTTCGTCCCATTCGAACTTGGCTTTCAATGCTTGAAAAAATGGTCGTAGTCTGTTTGACGACCGGCTTATGAATCAGTTGAGTGCAGCTACCATGCCGGTGAGATGCTGCACTTCTTTTATTGTGTTTGGCCTCTCCAGATCCTGAATTGCTTTGATCTGAGAGGGGTCTGCTTCTATACCCTGGTTGGTCACCAAGAAGCCTAGGAATTTGCCAGAACCTACTCCGAATGCACACTTAGACGCATTGAGGCGTAACTTGTGCTTCTTAAGGATCTGAAACATCTCACCTAGGTCTTTGAGATGATCATTCTCATCCTTGCTCTTGACCACCATGTTGTCGATGTAAGCTTCCATTGTTCTGCCTAACAATGGTTCAAACATCTTGGTGACCATCCGTTGGAATGTTGCCCCTGCATTCTTTAGGCCAAAGGGCATGACCTTGTAGCAGTACAGTCCTCTTGGTGTGGTAAAAGATGTGACCTCCTGGTCTGGTTCATACATAGCGATCTGATGGTAGCCTCTATACGCATCAAGAAAGCTAAGCCGGTTGTGCCCCGCCGTTAGGTCTACCAGTTAGTCTATCCGCGGTAGGAGGAAGCTGTCTTTTGGGCATGCCTTGTTGATTGTTTTGTAGTCGACGCAAACACGCCATTTGCCATTCTTTTTTGGCACCACGACTGTATTGGAGATCCATCTGGGGTAGTGCACCTCTCTGATAGCTCCTGCTTCTAGCAAGTTTTCTACTTCTTCCGCTACTATCTCGGCGTGGTGGAGTGTCGATCTGCGAGTGCGCTGAATGATTGGTTTGGCGGTTGGGTGGACATTCAATTGGTGACAGATGAAGCTTGGGTCAATGCCTGGCATGTCGTCCAGCGTCCAGGCGAACACTTCGATGTTAGAGATCAGGAATTCCATGACCTCTATTCTCTCAGTGCTGGACATAGATGAGCCAAGCAAGAAGAACTTATCTGGGTTTTTTTCATCTATTCTTACCTGTACCAAGTCTTCCACTGCCTTCTGCTCAGTGGCTTTGCCAACATCCGCGAACAATTCATTGCTCTCTAGTTCTTCCACCATCTGAACAAATCCTTTGGCAATGCGGCTGCCATTTACAGTGACGAAGCATTGCTTGGACATAATTTGGTCTCCAAAGACCTCTTCTATTACTTCGGCTTCGTTGGGGAACCGCATTACTTGATGGTAGGATGATGCTACTGATCTCATGGCATGTATCCATGTTCTTCCCAAGATTATGTTATAAGTGGAAGGGACTTTCAATACCCAGAATTCCACTTGTTTCGTTACGCTTCTTGCTCTAACTAGGATTATCTTGCCAACTGGCCATTCTGGCATTGAGTTGAATCCGATTAGGGGAGATACAGCAGGTGCCAAGTCTTTGTCTTCTAGTTTCAATTTTTTGAATATTTCGTAGTACATTATCTCACATGAGCTCCCTTAGTCAATCAAAATCCGCTTGACGTCAAAATCCTTGACTCGGAGAGTGACGACCAGTGCATCATTGTGAGGGCAGTATATCCTTGCCAAGTCTCTATCTGAAAAAGATATAACGTTCGTGGCTTCTGTTCTCCCCTTCTTGATGGTAGGTTGGGCGCTTAGTAGCTCCCTTAAGTGCTCAGCCTTCTTTATCATGCCCCTGAGCTCGCATACGCGCTCAGGTTCGAATACCCCATGGATTACGTTGATCACGCCTTGAGGTGGGGCGTCGATTGGCATTCCGTTGGGGTGGTTGTGGTCTTGGGGGGTTGGCTGCGCCCCTCATTCAATGTACTTGTCCAGGTGACCGGCTGCCACCAACTCCTCTAGATGCTGTCTCAATGGTGTGCAATTTTCAGTGCGGTGCCCCTTTTCTTTATGGAAGGTGCACCGTGATCTTTCGTCGTAGTCCTTCTAAGCCTCTCCTAGCTTGGCAGGCCATTTGACGAAAGGTTCATCGCGTATCTCGCTAAGAATCCGATAGATTGGCTTTTTGAATACCGTGGTAATGGCAATGCGGATTCTCAACCATCTTTTATCCTGGTCTTCTCCGTTGTCCCGCCTGCCTCGTCCGTTTTTGTTTGGACGATCCATCGCGTTGACCTTTGCCGCGGTCTTTTTATCTAGTACCGCAGTTGTGCTAGACTTCGTTTTAGCACGGGCGCCATCCTCCTCCACCCGAATGTGCTGGTGTACCCTCTCCATTAAGGCCTCCATTGTGAGGGGTGGCGTCATGGTGATTGAGTCCCTCAGCCTGTTTCCGACTGGAAGACCTCTTTTGTACTGCGCGATGGCGAGATTGGTAGGGCAATCCCCAATCTGGTTGAAGGTCTCCCAGTTGCGACTATTGTAGGATCTTAATTTCTCCTTGTCGCCTATGTCTATTGAGAGAAGCTGGTCGATCTCCACTGGCGTTTTGGTGTTCGTCCTGAACCTTGTCACGAACGCCTCTGCTAGTTGTGCCCAGGAGGCGATGCTGCCTTCTGGTAGCCTTTCGAACCAGGTTAATCCTAGGTCGCCAAGGCTGGATGGGAATAGGATGCACATCAAAGCCTTGTTTCGTCGGTATACTGCTATAACTTGGCGAAAGTGGCTTAAGTGCGAGTAGGGGTTCGTCTTCCCCTCATACGTGGTGAATTTGGGCTGCAGGAAGCCGGAAGGTAAGGGCGCATTCTCAATTGCCGGAACAAACGGCGAGGTTTGCAGCCTCGCTAATGCTTTGTCCGTAGGTTCGTAAGCAGGGTGCGGTATTGGCATTCCTACCTCGATGCTTCCATGCGTCCGAGAAGCCAACTGCTGAAGGGCAGAAACTCTGTGTGGGTCGCGCACCCTGGCATCCTCCTTCCACCGTGCCCTTTCTTCTAGCACAGTCCGTAAGTCAGATGATCTTGGTAACTTCGTCTGTCTGGATGACGTCTGGTGCGTGCGTGAGGGCCGATAAGTGCTTCCCTCTGTGTACGACCTCTCAGATCTCGTCCTCTCAGACCTGGAGTGACGAGTTCTGGAAGTCCTGGATTGAGTGTCTCCTGTTCTGAGGCTCCTACTCTCTGCTTGTGATGGCGTGGTATGCCTATTGCGATCTTCTGAGTGGCGAGGGGGCGTGTTGCCTTTACGCCCCTCTCCTGTCGCCACCCCTTTTCCCTTGATCTGGCATTTCATGGCCTCCATATCCGCCGCCATCTTCCTTATTAGTTCATCTTGCTCTTTTACGCGATCTTCAAGAGCTTGAGGGTCAATTCTTCGCCTCTGCCGTTCAAGACTTTGAGATCGACGGGGGCTGTTGTTCCACCTCCTCCTTGCATCCCTCCGGGGGTTCTGTCGCCGGGGCTCCAAGTTTGCCATGGGAGGGACATGAGGTAAACCTTCGCGCCTCCCGCCTCCTTCTGGGGTCTATCCGTCAATGGCGGACTGTGGCAACTCTTCGTTGTGTGCCATTACTTCCGATTAGTGAGGATAACTTGATTAAGAGGTTTGTTCTTTCTGTTTATTCCCACAGACGGCGCCAATTGTACGAGCACGAAATATTGTCCTCGTATAATCCTGTTGATCAAGATTGCGCTCCTCCGTACGACGTCGCTTTACTCCTTGAAAACACAAACGTGAGCTAGCCGGTGGGTGTGTGCCGGATACCTCTCCGATGTCTAAGTCAGCAAAATAGACAAATAGACAAAAAGCTCTGTGTATTCGGGAATCAAAGTTGTGTTACCTCTCCATAGGTGATGTTGTGAGCTTTTATAGATTCTGTGTAGCACAATCCTAGTAGGACTCTTACTCCTCCATCTAGAGTCCTCCTAGGAATCACATTCCTGAAAAGATAATGCTTATCCTTCAACACCCCCCTCACTGCTTAAACCAAGTGAGATGGTTTTACCATGGTCGGATTCCAATATAACTGAGGTAAGCATGGCTATGCTAAGCCGCAGAGTAGACCGAACTAAATCCAGTCCGGTTTCTACCATTCACTGCTCTTACCTCGGCTTCTCCTGTGCAAACCATGGTGTGTTTAGACCGAGCTAACAAATAGCAAGGTTCTGACTGAGCTAACCATAATACACCATGACCAGGCTAACTGAGTATGGTGACCGGACTAACTTCAAAGCTTCTTTAGACCGGACTATCTTCAAGGCTCTTTCAGACCGGGATAACAAGAGGGCTCTCTGGGCCCGGGATAACAACATGGCTTACTGGGACCGGACTAACTATAAGCCCCTTTCATCCAGCCCTTCTTACTGTGGCCCAAAGAACGGCCCGTTTACCCAGCTCGGCCCAATTTAGGTATAAATTACCCTCCCAATTAGAATCCCAATGGAGTTGTTTTTCGGTGACTCTCTCTCTCTCTCTCAATTGACAGCAGCGTATAACTTACGTTATTTCCTCTTTTATTGATTGTTTTTGTTTAGTGTTTTTTGATGTAGTATTAGTTTTCTATCTCATTTATATGAATTAGTTTCCTTTTTGTTTTCATTATTGTTTACTCCAATTGGTTTAGTTTTACTTTTTTTAAAATTTATTTTTTATATTAATTTCTTCTTTATTTCCCTTGGGTTTTAATAATCTAGGAAAAAATAAAAAAATTAACCACAAATTAGGCCCACTACCAAATGCATGTCAGGTTTTACAATGTTCCCCAGCTGTCGGTGAGTGTACCTTAGTTTGTTTTCTCTTTGTGAGCATGCAATCTTTTTTTAACAATGTTCTACAGGTTGTGGGTGAGTGTACCTTAGTTTGTATTCTCTTTGTGAGCATACCATCTTTTTGTTTTACAATGTACCTTAGTTTTTGTTCTCTTTGTGAGCATGAAAATCCTTTCATTTTTAAGAGTTGAACCTGGACATATCATTTTTTTGTATTTGAATTCTTAATTTTATTGTTTCACATTTGAATTCAAGTATGTTGAGGAGTGCCATCGGCATGTGTCATCCACTTATTCTCTTTTTTTTTTTTTAAAAAAAAAAGCAAATTAAGCCATTTATTTGTGATATTTACATCCTCTATTTTTTATTTTCTCAATTGGCTGTACGTTTTTCAATCCATATGGTTGCTTGGTTTGATTATTTTTCAAGTGGCATGACTTTGCTATCATGTCAGGTTTACTTACAGATGTTGATTATAGTGGTTAAATCCTGTAGAATTTGAGACTTGGCCGATGACGGTAATTGGAGCCTCCATTGAAGTACAAATATGTAAGAAACCTAATTTTTTATTATTATTTGAGAATGTGGATTGGTATGTTGTGATATAAACTATACTTCGAGCTTTGTTTATTAATTTTTTTCCTTTCCTTTTTAGACTCGATAACTCAAGCAGTGCTTAAAGCTCAAACAATTACCTTTTTTCTAATTTGTTTTGTTATGCATGTGTTTCAGTTGAATCGGGATTTTAATGAATCAATTTGATTTGGGTAATGCTTTACATTTGAATGAGGGATTTTTTTTTTTTTGCTGTCAATCACTCCATTCATCTTTGTAACAAAATTATTATTTTTCTTTAGTTAGTGTTTTAGGTGTGATTTTTTCATTTTGAAAATGCTATGCTTTGTAGAGTATGGACATCTATGTTGATTCTCTTTGATAATGAACTATGAAAGTGATTCGAGCCTTGACAGAGTCACCTAAGATACCGTTATTTTCTTTTACTTACACCATGTATAATGGACATCCATGTATATTTTCCCTTGCACTGTCTATAAACATTAATGATAATTTGATTAATTATTTTCTTTCCTTTGTTTCGATTGTTATATTTCTATAATTCAATTTCTAATATCTGATTTCCTCTTGCTGCAGTTCATCAATTTTTTGATTTTTTTGATAATATTTTTCATTAAAGTTTTGATAAATATGTCATTTCCTTTCTACCTCTAATCGTTAGTTTTCTCCCAAGTTTTAGTTTGTTACTTTATGCTGTTTTCGCATTGTGCTATGTTTTTTGTTGGTGGTCATCAATTTCTAGGTTCTCGATATAATCAAAGGTACAAACATTCTCACACAATTTTTCTTTATTACATCTATTTCATTACTCATATAATTTTGATAAAAGTTAAAGTTTTTGGTCTATTACTTATTGGGTCTTCGGTGATCATTGGGTTTTTAAAAAATTTCTCCCTCCCCCCATTTTGTAGTTATGTTTTAAACAAAGCCCTCTTTCCATTTGCATAAAAGATGGAAGCAAAATGGGACTAATGAGCAGTAAACCATGATAAAAAAATAGTATTGCTCAAACTTTTTGCTTTCATTTGCTTTTTCCATTAGATTATTTTTCTCAATCTTTTCTTTTCTTATAGAGCTTAGTAAAGGGTGTTGTAGTAGTCTTTGTAGCTTTTTTGTGAGTGGTTTTGGTGAATGTAAAGTAGTGGAATGAAATAGAATGGATTGGTATGACCTATGGGAAACCTAATATATAATGGCTTATTTGACTGACTCATGCACTGTACACTATATTTCTTTTCCCGCCATAAGAAAATGTTGGCTTGGCCATTACACATTTTGGTGATTGTTGGGAGTATGTGTTGAAGATTTAAACCAAAAAGAAAATGTGCATAATGAGGATTGAAAAAATTGAAAAAAAAAAAAAAACAAAAAAAGGGAAGACAAACATAGATAAATCTTTTTTTTTTTTTTTTTTTCTTGGTGAACACAGATTAATCTTAGAAACAAAATAAATGCCTTGCTTAAGACAATATATGTTGGTACATTTTGAGTAACTTTGGGAACAACTTTGTGCTAAGTTTTGGAATCCCCTAAGTTTGGAATTGCAGAGTATAGGTTCGTATACATTGTTTAATATTTAATTTTCAATTTAATTTGTTGAGATTGCAGAGTATTTGTTGGTGTGCTTTATGTGGTGTTCAGTATTTTTTTTTTCTTTTTATTATAGAAAGTTAACGAGTATACAACAGCGCTGATTTCTGTATTTTGTTTAGGGAGGATTGTTATTTTATTTGAGTTCTATACAGCGTGTGGTACAAGTAAAATTGTTACAAGTTCTTTAAGAAGAATAATATTTCTTTATATTTTCTTAGTATCTTTATCAAAAAATGACATAGATTTCATAAATTTTAACATAATATGTATAAATTACAACTGCATTTTAATCCCAACATTATTTACATTGTGCCTTTAGACACGTGCATACACTAGTATATATATAATGTGTATTTTAATATTATATTTTTTTATAAGTGGTGTTATATGTGAGTAAAGTTATGATTTTTTGTCATCAAAAAAAAAGTTGAAATTTTTGAATATTATATTTTTTGTGAGTGGTATTATACATTTTGTGAGTAAAATTATATTTTTTGTGTTTTCAAAGAAAAGTTAAAAAAATTTAAAAATTATACTTTTTTTAAGATTTGTTATAGGTTTTGTGAGAGATATTATTTTTGTGTCATTTTACACAAAACTTATGATAATTTTAGAAAGTTATATATATATATATATATATATATATTTTTGTAAGTGATGTTATATTTTTTTTGAATAAAATTATGAGGTGTACATCATGTGCACATTGTAAAATTTTCTTATTGTTTAAGCTCGGCTTGAGAAGTTATCCATCTCTCCTGTACTGTATCGTTAGGCTGTCACTTGTGTGGCTCCCCAATAGATAACAATCGATTAAATCGAACAATCCGCCAACGAGTGAATGATTATAGATTAATTTTTTTAATTCGTCTAATTTTTTACGGATGATGAATTTCGGATTTAATATTCTCTTGGTCGTAATTGAATCGCCAAATCGCAAGCACCCACTCCTCGTAATTTATAAGACTTTATATTTTTAATTTGTTTATGTATTCTATTTGTATTTTCAATTGAAAATGAGTTTAGATATTTTGATATGTTTTCAATTTGAAAATCCTTTTATCAAATGGTAAGTGTTGATATTTGGTATTTTTGTATAGAAAATGTAAGGTTTAATTTTGTTATTTTAAAAAAAAATCAAATTAAATAGTTTTTGAATAAAAAAAAAGTAATGAAATAATTTTGATAATACATGATTTTCTTATATGTATTTATTATTAGTATTTGACAATTTACTTGATAATCTTTTAGTTATATTGAGTTGGATTGTTATTCAAAAAAAAATGTTGACAAGTTGTTATATTATGTTCAAAATTTTGTAAAAATTTAAACTGCCAAACTGATTTGCACTCATCTGCCAATTCGCCAATCCGCTAACCCTCTCAATCAGTATCCGCTAATCTAGCAGACGGATGCGGATTGATTTTTTCTAATCCACCAATCCAGCAGACGGATGGCGGATTGAAGGTTCCCCGACCGCAACCGAACCGTGAACACCCCTACTTTCTGTTGTGTTTAGTTGAAGGATTTGAAGAGGGATTTGGAAAAAGAAAGAGAAAATGTGTGTGAAATTAGGTGAAATATAAGTATATTGTATTCACATTTCAGCTACTTTTTCCATTTTCCTTTCCAAATCCTTTCTCAAATCTTCCAACCAAACACAACATTCATATATAATCAATCTTCTTCAATAATGTTTTATTATGGATTGACCCCATGACATACATGCTAGCCACTCTAGTGGTTTAATCTTGATAGGGGTGTAAATCTGACCCGGTCTGACCCACCTGGGCCTGGGCTCTCGTCAAAATTTGGGTCGAGTTGGGTCAGTCCACGGGCCAAAAAAGTAGACTCGGGCCTTAGCCCAAGCCTAGGGGCATTCGGGCTTTGGGCGAGTCTGACCATTTTTTTTTTTTTTTTTTTTTTTCTATCAAAAATTTATTATTTTTCACTAAAAAAGACATTGGGTCTTGGGCAGGCCGGGCCTTGGACTTGGCCTTGAGTGGACCTTAAGCAGACCGATAGGCTGGGCCAGGCGGACTGGGCTAGGCTTCAAAATGATGGCCCAGTCCCAGGGACTTGGGCTGGGTTCGGGCCGAGAACCAAACAGGCAGGGCTTACCTCGGGTTGCAGGCCATTTTTGCACTCCTAAGTCGTGATGACTAATGTTTTTGATGGACCTTCTTGCACTTCCCTAGGATGTTCACTAACAGACAGCTATTTGCACCTTCTTGTTCTTCTTTCCAAATACAAAAATTTTAGCATACTAAAATAACCAAAAATTAAAATAACCTACTAAAATAGCAACTTCTCAAATACCCACTATGTTTACCAGATAGTAGTGCAAAGGACATTGTTGAATCTGTTAATTTTAAGATGAAACGTTGTGGGGTGGGCTTTGTAATTGCCTAAATCAATCTCTTCTGATCTGTTAATCATCCAGTTGACTAGTGTGTATCAATACATATATTACATTTTACCTTTTTGCAGAATGCTAAAATCATTTTTTTCTAGAGTTCCATCCACCTGATACACCATTACCAAAAAAATAAAAATAAAAATTCTACCTAATCTATAATTGGAACTGTTAAGATAGGACTAAACTTTGTGCTTATTGTTTATTAGGTTGAGCGCAGCTTTGGACTTCTGGGTTTGAGTTTGAGGCATATTTTGTGAGAAAAATATATTCAAATTGGTTTTACCCTTTTATATAATCTATACTAAAAAAACATGAGACTTAGGTCTGCAAGTTCTAACGAATACAACCAGCAGTGGGAAACTCATATGTATCTACTCCATCTTATCAACTCCATCTTATATTTGTTAAGTTTTGTTCTTGATATGCACAGTATATATACCCAATCAAACTATCAAAACCCACCCATCATCACCATTCGAAGGCAAAACATTGTCATTCTCGAAGTGTCATCTTAAACTCATGGCAAGCTATCCACTGAAGAGCATAATCTTCTTTCTTCTCCTAGCCCTTGCAATTAAATGTGTGACATCAGCTCGAATCCTCGATGATGAGGTACCAGCTGTCCCCGCCATTGCACCCGAGGCACCTGATTCGCACGAAACACCTGTTTCCCCTGTAACTCCTGTGGCTTCTGTCCCAGCTACTGCCACTGGTGCCGTGGCTGGCTCTGCAAGCCCTGACCATACACTGACCTTGTTCATGCATGACATACTTGGTGGCTCAAACCCTTCAGCTAGAGCAGTGACGGGCATTGTATCTAACCCAGCTGTCACTGGTCAAGTCCCCTTTGCCAAGCCAAACGGTGCTGTCCTCCCAGTTAACAATGGTGTCCCTGTCAACAATGCCAACAGCGGTGTTATCGACAATAACAACATTCCCTTCCTCACCGGCCTCAGTGGAAGCACACCTAATGTCATCGAAACCAATGGTAACAACATCGTCAATGGAGGGTTCCTGAATGGTCCCCAGCTCCCTTCAGGGAATGCGCTCCAGAAGCTCATGTTTGGGACAATGACTGTTTTTGACGATGAATTGACTGAAGGGCATGAGCTAGGGTCCGGTTTGGTTGGTAAGGCGCAAGGGTTTTATGTGGCTAGTTCGGAAGATGGGAGCAGCCAGGTCATGGCCTTCACCACCATGTTTGAGAGTGGCGGTTATGGTGATAGCCTCAGCTTCTTTGGTGTGCATCGAATTGCTGTCTCGGAATCCCATCTTGCAATCATGGGAGGTACTGGAAAGTATGTCAATGCTAAGGGATATGCAATTGTGAAGACATTCCCAGCTGCCAACCAGCAAAACAATGATGGAGTGGAGACTCTGCTCCAGATCACTGTGTATCTCACTTATTAGTAGTATGTTTGGGTTTAATGGTGGTTGTTCAAGAGTGTTTTTAGATCTCTTTATGACATATTTGAATGCTAAAAATCCTTGTTTTTATTGAAATTTATTGAAGTTTGAGAGCATAAACTTCAGCCATATTACTTCTTTCATTTCCTACAAGTCTCTGGTTTACAATTCTGTAACCATTGCAATCGAATTGACTTTGGAAAATTTTCTGGTGGTTGGATATATATGGTCCTAACTTAAGTTTCAGAATTCGACTAAGTCTGGTTACTTGCAACTGAAATTGTGTCGCATGTTGCAAATTAATTATGATCTGCATGAGTTGTTACAGGGAACTTTTCAACAATACTTGTTTTACTGCTAGAGTTGGGAACTAAATTTATGTCACATCCAAGTTGTCTTGTAAATTTTCGTTCACTTATTCGCAATTTTTCCCAACAGTAGTCCCACCATGTTTACTCCATCAAGGTTGTTATTACATGTACAATTAGTCACACAAATTATTCTGTGTTTAAACTGTTAGGGAAAATATGTGATTCTCCACAAGTAAATCAATCAATGGGAATAAAAACTAATGCGGAAAAATTAAATCAAAAGCAACACAAGAATTTTTACGTGGTTCCCTCAATGGGAGGTACATCCACGGGATCGAAATCCAATTTCACTATCAACCAAAGAGTTTCCAAACGGTTACAAACGAGACACTAATGGTCTCACAAACCACCCTTAGGTGAATTCCAAATAATCACAAATAAACAAAGAGGAAAGACCTCACCAAATAGATGAACCAAAATCTTCAAAACCAGAGTTGAAGAAGACCCAAAATAATTAACCCAAATCAACTCCACCAAACAACCGAATAAGCACACTGATAATGCTTCAAAGAACCAACAAAACCGAAGCAAAGGGAACTTCCGAAGATCAGCCGAACAACAACACTAACTCACCCAATTTAATTCCACAAAATATGATGCACCAAGTGCTATCTCACCGAATTAATTGATCAAAAACGTGCTGCAACTTCCCAAGCAGTGTTTGTTGATCTTTCCATTAAAAAAGAAAACATTTTGTTTGTAGTTGTAAGTCTATTGATGGCAGTTCGCACTGTTTACAAAGGTGAATTATTTGGCCTCGTAACCAAACAATCTGATACAAGTGGATAATTAGTTAACTGATGAGTAAGCAAGAGTCAGTTGGAAGAGTGAGTTAGTTGGTGAATCAGTGTAAATAGTTACAGACACTACTAGAAAAAACATTTTTTACGACTGCTATAAGTCATCGTAAATAATAAAAATACAGTTGCAAAAGACCTTTTGCGACAGCTCATGCGACGGCAAATGGGGGTCACGAATGTGGGGGTGCAAATACTTTTTGTGACCGCAAAATAGCATTTGCAAAATATTTACGACCGCATAATCTACTTATGGCGACTAATGTTTTGCTGTCGCAAAAAAATTAAAAAAAAATGTCTACAATGTATTAGCGACCATCTTGTTACCGTCGCAAAATGTTTTTTTAAAAAAGGCCTACAATATTTTAGCAGCCTATATTCTCATATATATATATATATATATATATATTCAAATATTATATACAATAAATGTAAAGTGATATTTGCAAAAATTCTAATACTCATGTATTATTTTCCATCACTTCTCTCAACAAAATTATCTTTCTTCAAAAAAAAAAAAAAAGTGTGAAGTGATGTTTCATTTCGTTTATTTTTCACAATTTTGTTCTGGATTTGTACTACTATTTTTCACAAATATTTCACCAAGCAAAATGGCAATACACTACTTAGCATGGTGGAAAATAGACTTTTAAAGCAATAGAAACTCCGAAAATTCCATGGTACATGCTGACACTAGTGACTATGAATAGCATCAACCATAGAAGCAGGACCTCAGAATGTTAAAAAAATAAAAAATAAATAAAAAAAAATCCCAAATTCGATTTCCACTAAGATATAGAAATCGGATTTACCAGGCTTCGTGAAAAGGCACTGGCAACTATAAGTCTTGAGTTCTGATGATATTGACGGTAAAGCGTTCCTAGCACCAGCATCAACGGGCTACACCCCATTCATCACTGCATCGACATGGACTATGTTGCCATCTTCGAGAATTTTACCATTCACTTGAGTTCTCAGCCTCTGAACAAAGAAAAACAAAAAATGTCAGTGCCATATTTAAAAACAGAAGAACAAGAAGGTAAAAGAAAGTTATTGATTCATTATATACCTGATCTATAGGATCCCCTGAGTTTTCGTTTAAGAGGTTGTGATTCTCTTCTTTTGTCCGTCCATCCTTGCTCAGCGGTAGCAAAAATGATGCACTGCGGTCAGGTAATTCTGCATAAGACAACTCAAAGTCAATACTAGTGTTTAAAATGAAGGGCTAAAAGGAAAAGATGGAATTAAAGCCGAGGAATGGGATGTGAAATTGGAGTTGTACAAATGCTAACCTGGCAACTTGTGGTCAATGAACTACACCACTAAATTAACAGTGTACCTATAACAGAATCATATTGTTGAACTACATCAGAGAAATATCAGAAACATGTTGGTTCAAAGATATAAATTGACGTGAAATATTATCACTCTACCATGCCACAACAACATCAGTCGTGTAATGTTTACAGGATGCTACAATCAACAAGCTCTGGATCACAACAGTAAACCAAGCACACTGCTTTATGAACCTGCATATGTAAATTTCATCAAATCAGAATGTGTATTAGAATTTTGAAGACAGATAATTTCTGAATCCACTATTAATGTTTGGTTTTCTTGGTTACCATGTAAATGAACATAGGATTCCCCATGATGAATCCAATTTTTGTATTTTTTTACAAACCCATTGGAAATAACCTCCCATGAAAAATTGCATTGATTACTACAAAATTGACACGGACAACTAATCGATGAACTTCCATCTCTATTGTTGTATGCAAATCTCAGGAAGTTATCAATCCTATTCACATAATCAATTGACATTCGATTTGGTAAATCAATCCAATTCTTGTCCATCTTTCTATTTCTTTAACTATTTTTGTACACATCCATAAAAAGAATGAGTTTACAAAGTATCACAAATAACACAAAGGTAATAATTTTTAGCATTTTTCTTTTCGAATAACAGGCCAAACGAATGGATTTGTAAGCCATTTAGGATCTCTTTAGGTTTTGAAATTTGAACACAACATAGAACAAGTCCACTTTCATTTCAAAATTTCTTTTATAAGTTACATAACATAACCAGGGATTTATCTATAGGTCATTTACTATGTTCTCAACAGTGAATGGTTCTAAAGAAAAATACGAGCTCATACCAAATGAAGTCAAATGATCATGATATTTTTACTGGAGATAGTTCAATAAGTTAGGAAGATATTTCAAGAACTCTAGAGCTAAAAACCACTTTATGATGGAGAACTCATTTTTGGAAAAAAAAACTGGTATATTCAAACAGTGAGTTCAGCAGACTCCAGCATAGGTAGGCTGAGTTAGAAAAATGAATAGAGGCATCAAACGATGTCCAAACTAAGTGAGACTAGAACCATTGGAAAGGTATTTGAGTTAGGGATATTTTATCAGAAAGATGAAAACTCTAAAAATCACATCAAAGGGGTGAAATACAAGTTCAAGCAGTACATGCCTATTCTTGTCACGTTTTAGAAAAATGATCATAACTCTCTTAATAAATAATATTTTCCAGTGATTCTTGTGTACATAGAAAGGTATCTCATATATCTAACATTTGGCACTGGTTTCACTCCATAAGGATTTTTTTAGAGAAAATGGCATAGAAAAAAAGTGAGGTTAACTGCTACTCCTAGAAATCTATAGGATCCAACCGTAAAGACAAGAGGTTTTTGAAACTCAAAACGCATCCCAAGATCTTACAAAAATGCAAGGATTTTTTAAGACCACAAGATCGTATTACTCTTGAGAGTGTTTGAAATCGAAATTTTTAGTGCAAGGATTGTGTGGCTTGTTTTGGTCTATCCTCGCCAAGCCCATTGAAGATTACTTAGTAAAGAGCACAAACAACCTAATTTTTATGCTTGTGTTCTTTTAATACATCAATCACATCGAATTCCTTGATGCAACTCTGTGCAAAAATGAGTCCCATATGAAAAATTCAATGGCTCTTTCTTTGTGTTATGCCTTTATTCATTCTATTTTTCAATAACCATTACTCAAAAGGACATTGTTAAATCTGATAATTTTAAGATGAAACCATGTGGGGTGGGCTTTGTAATTGCCTAAAACAATCTCTTCTGATCTGTTAATCATCCAGTTGACTAGTGTGTATCAATACATATATTACATTTTACCTTTTTGCAGAATGCTAAAATCATTTTTTTTTTCTAGAGTTCCATCCACCTGATACACCATTACCAAAAAAAAAAATTAAAAATAAAAATTCTACCTAATCTATACATAATTGGAACAGTTAAGATAGGACTAAACTTTGTGCTTATTGTTTATTAGGTTGAGCGCAGCTTCGGACTTCTGGGTTTGAGTTTGAGGCATATTTTGTGAGAAAAATATATTCAAATTGGTTTTACTCTTTTATCTAATCTATACTAAAAAACACGAGACTTAGGTCTGTAAGTTCTAACGAATACAGCCAGCATGGGAAACTTATATGTATATGTTAGGTTTTATTCTTGGCAACCCCATTTGACAAAACTCCTTTCAGTTGTATTTGTTTTCGCACTTTTTATTTCAGTGAGGCTACGAGTTTTTAGATGCGAATCCAACCCGAATTGTGCCTTGCAGAGAAATTTTGTGATGCTAATTCTTTCAAGATTGCCACTTCACTGATTATGATGGGGATCGAGCTGCCCGGTCAGCTCGTGGGGATGCAGGGGGCAGTGCCCCTTGGTGAGTCCGGGGCAGTGCCCAGGTGGGGTCGAGGGGCAGTGCCCCCGAAGCAAAATGCAAAAATGCATTTAAAGTTGCATGTCCGCTCGAGCGGACATTCCCCAGCTCAAGCAAAGAATGCTAAGTTCCAGAAGTTTAGTTCGCCTGCAAAAATACTGGATGTTGTTTTTTCCCGCTCGAGCGGAACTTTCCACGCTCGAGCGTAGGTCCGCTCGAGCGGAGATTGCGGGACAGTTTTCTATAAATACATGTTTCAGTCCAAATCTATGATTACTTCTCCAGATCTTCTTCTTGGGTTCTAGGGTTTATATCTGGGGATATTTTGCTAGTTTTCTTTGATGTTTTGATTGAGTATTCAACTCATGGTTTAAACAGTATACATCAAAGGATTATTTGTTTGTTCTACACAAAAGATAGAGCTGTTCTTTGGTGGATTCTGAAAAATTCGAGCCTGAAGCTTTGGTGGATTCTGGAGTGGCTCATCGTCAAGACAATTTCGAGGTGAAGACGGGGTTAGAAGAGGCACATAGGGGTTGGTTCAATTCGGGCGTGGATTCGCTAGGTAATTGAGAGTATACCTGTGTAATTCCTTTATGTCTTCTTAGTGGATTGTTTTGTGGCTGTTGCCCGTGGTTTTTTTTTTATTACAATTGGAGGTGCTCCAATTGTGGTTTTTCCATGTTAAAATCGTTATGTCGATTTGTCTTGATTTTTTGATTGAGATTGTTTTATTGCTTAAAATTGATACATAATCACAAATCAATATCTAGCGGATTTCTAGATTTTTCAGTATCTACTCCATCTTATATTAGTTAAGTTTTGTCCTTGATATGCGCAGTATATATACCCAATCAAACTATCAAAACCCACCCATTATCACCATTCAAAGGCAAGACATTGTCATTCTCGAAGTCTCATCTTAAACTCATGGCAAGCTATCCACTGAAGAGCATAATCTTCTTTCTTCTCCTAGCCCTTGCAATTACATGTATGACATCAGCTCGAATCCTCGATGAGGAGGTACCAGCTGTCTCCGCCACTGCACCCGAGCCACCTGATTCGCACGAAACACCTGTTTCTCCTATAACTCCTGTGGCTTCTGTCCCAGCTACTGCCACTGGTGCCGTGGTTGGCGCTGCAAGCCCTGACCATACACTGACCTAGTTCATGCACAACATACTTGGTGGCTCAAACCCTTTGAAAAATCTAGAAATCCCCTAAATATTGATTTGTGATTATGTATCAATTTTAATGAGTAAATAACAATCCTAATCAAACAATCAAAGACAAATCAACACAACGATTTAATGTGGAAAAATCACAATTGGAGCGCCTCTAATGGTGATAAAAAAAATCACGGGCAACAGCCACAAAATAATCCACTAAAAAGACATAAAGGAATTACACATTATACTCTCAATTACTTAGTGAATCCACGCCCGAATCGAACTGACCCTTATGTGCCTCTTCCAGCCCCGTCTTCACCTAGGAATTGTCTTTTCCAACGTTGAATCCATAACGCCGATGTTGAATCACGACGATGAGCCACTCCAGAATCCATCAAATCTTCAGGCCTGAATTCCACGGAATCCACCGAAGACCAACACTCTTTTTTGTATTGAACGAAACAAACAATTCTTTGATGTATACTTCTTAAACCATGAGTTTAATACTCAATCAAACATCAAAGAAAACTAGCAAAATAGCCCCAGATATAAACTCTAATATCCAAGAAGAAGATCTGGAAGCATAACCCTAGATTTGGAGCAACTTGAGATTTTATAGAATCAGAAATCGCGAGGTCCGCTCGAGCGTAGGAATGGACGCTCGAGCGGGGACTCCATAACGCGTGTTCCAAACCAAGATGTACGCTTGAGCGGGGAAATGGACGCTCAAGCGTAAAAACACGCCTTACAGTATAATTGCAGACATGTCAAACTTTTGGAACCCAACATTCTCAGCTCGATCCCCGACATAGTTAGCGAAGTGGCAAACTTGAAAGAATTAACATCACAAACTTCTCTGCAAGGCACAATTCAAGTTGGATTTGCATCTAAAAACTCGTAGCCTCACTAAAATAAAAGTGCGAAAACAAGTACAACTGAAAGGAGTTTTGTCAAACGGGATTGCCAAGAATAAAAACCTAACACCCTTCAGCTGGAGCAGTAACGGGCATTGTATCTAACCCAGCTGTCACTGGTCAAGTCCCCTTTGCCAAGCCAAATGGTGCTGTCCTCTTAGTTAACAATGGTGTCCCTATCAGCAATGCCAACAGCGGTGTTATCAACAATAACAACATTCCCTTCCTCACCGGCCTTAGTGGAAGCACACCTAATGTTGTCGAAACCAATGGTAACAACATCGTCAATGGAGGGTTTCTGAATGGTCCCCCGCTCCCTTTATGGAATGCGGTCCAGAAGCTCAAGTTTGAGACAATGACTATTTTTGACGATGAATTGACCGAAGGGCATGAGCGGGGGTCCGGTTTGGTTGGTAAGGCGTAAGGGTTTTATGTGGCTAGTTCAGAAGATGAGAGTAGCCAGGTCATGGCCTTCACCACCATGTTTGAGAGTGGCGGTTATGGTGATGGCCTCAGCTTCTTTGGTGTGCATCGAATTGCTGTCTCGGAATCCCATCTTGCAATCATGAGAGGTACTGGAAATTATGTCAATGCTAAGGGATATGCAATTGTGAAGACATTCCTAGTTGCCAACCAGCAGAACAATAATGGAGTGGAGACTTTGCTCCAGATCACTGTGTATCTCACTTATTAGTAGTATGTTTGGGTTTAATGGTGGTTGTTCAAGAGTGTTTTTAGATCTCTTTATGACATATTTGAATGCTAAAAATCCTTGTTTTTATTGAAATTTATTGAAGTTTGAGAGCATAATCTTCAGCCACAATTACTTCTTTCATTTCCTATAAGTCTCTGGTTTACAATTCTGTAACCATTGCAATCGAATGACTTTGGAAAAATTTCTGGTGGTTGGATATATATGGTCCTAACTTAAGTTTCAGAATTCCACTAAGTCCAGTTAATTGCAACTGAAATTGTGTCACATGTTGCAAATTAATTATGATCTGTATGAGTTGTTACAGGGAACTTTTCAACAATACTTGTTTTACTGCTAGAGTTAGGGACTACGTTTATGTCACATCCAAATTGTCTTGTAAATTTTCATTCACATATTCGCAGATTTTCCCAACAGTAGTCCCACCATGTTTGCTCCATCAAGGTTGTTATTACATGTACAATTAGTCACACAAATTATTCTGTGTTTAAACTTGTGTTTGTTGATCTTTCCATTAAAAAAAAACCTTTTGTTTGTAGTTGTAAGTCTATTAATGGCAGTTCGCACTATTTACAAAGGTGAATTACTTGGCCTCGTAACCAAACAATCTGATACAAGTGGATAATTAGTTAGCTGATGAGTAAGCAAGAGTTAGTTAGAAGAGTTAGTAGGAAGAGTGAGTTAGTTAGTTAGTGAATGAGTGGAAATAGTTATAGATATAGAAAAAGAAGGTACAATGAGTGTCAAATTGCATGGAATTTATGTGATAATTGATTTGTTGGTGTTTGGAAAGTTTGTGCGTTGGGTTTTTTATTTTTATTTTTTACACTAAAAGACAAACTTTTTGCAAAACCAAAAAAAACAAATCCAAACAAAATATCACATACAACCCCATAATCATTTCACTTTTTCTCTCATAAGCATCACATCCAACCACAAAAAAATCTAACTATCTTCCCAAACACCAAAATTTTTTTATCCAATAATATCTTACAACTAAAAAAACCTACATAAAAACCCACTTCCCAAACACCCACTCTGTTTTCTCTCTCCCTTCTCTCTGTTACTATTTTCTTTGTTAAGTAATTTTGGTTTGCATCACAATCCTACCCCAAAGAACCACTCTTGGTGGGGGATTGGTCTGAGCTTTTACTAGTGCTGGGGTTTTGTCTTCATTTGATCATGTAAAAACATTGAATGCATGACGACATTGATACATGCATGTTACATTCATACATTGTCCACTCTATTATTAGCTCACCATATATGCATTAGCTGAAATGGTTGAGCCGTATTGGTTGAATTTGTGAAAGTTCTATATATTTACAACATGACTCAACTCTCTATAATTGCAAGTTAAGTTTCTGGAGTTTAATTTTAATTATAGGGGTTTGATTTCTCAAATCCAACACATCTCAGAAATAGAGAGAAATCTTAGAGGAAAATTGAGAGTAAATACATAGAAAAATATAGTGAGTTTTTTATATAGAGAGTTGAGATAAAAGGGTTTGGGAATTTATGGGTGTACCATGATTTGGTCCCTTTCCAATCATGTTTGTCATTTTCAATTTCTTAATTATTGTCCCGTTTGGTTGCATGTTAAAACCTTTTGCCAAAACGTTTACATTGCTGTCACACATTAGATTCAAACTTGGTAGATAGAGCTACACCAGAATCACAGCAAGATTCTTCCACTAAATGAGTTATTGGGCAAATTACACTAGTAAATTATGTGGTTTGTTTTCAATATCAATTTAGTTCTTCGAATTGTAATTGTATCAATTTTGTCATTAATTTGTTCCCATTGTGTCAATTTAATTTAATTGATAACGTTGTTTTAGAAATTAGACTAAAGTTAATGAGCAAAATAATCAATTTACTATTCTCAAGGATGGAGGATCATCACTAATCCAAATTCTCTCTGGGCCAAGATGTATAAAGGGCTTTATTTCCCAAATTCAAATTTTCTTCAGGCCACTTAGGGGACATCACCATCTTGGGCATGGGTTAGTTTACTTAAACATCGTGATCTTCTTTTGAAGGGACTTCGGTGGAAGCTTCAAAATGGCGAGCACATTAATTTTTGGGGAGATAGTTGGATTCCGTCTATTAAGGGCCATAAGATATTTTCGTCTAAACCTGATGGGTGCACCATTAACGTGGTGGCTGATGAAATTGATCATACTAGTAAGTCTTGGAATATATCTTCTTTACAGTACTATCTTACTAGTGAGGAAACAAAGGTTATTCTAGCCATCTCTATTGCTGCAATTTACCGTGAGGATTTCCTGGTTTGGCATCCAAATTCCTCGGGATGTTATTTAGTTAAATCAGGCTATGACTTGGCTCGGAGTAAGTGTGATTCTCTCACATTTCAGGCCATCATTGTCAATTGTACTTGGAGATTCAATTTGGAGGTTCATCTGGAGTCTAGATATACCTCCTAAAATTCGCCACTTTTGGTGGCGAGTCTGTCACAACCTTCTAGCCACCAAAGCTGGGTTGTATACTAGGAGATGTGCTCCCACAACTATTTGTCTTATCTGCCTTGAAGATATTGAAACAGTTGAACACTTGCTTTTCGATTGTTCTTGGACACAAGCAGTTTGGTGTGGAAGCAATCTCTCATTCAGAATTTCTAAAGCTTCAATTCCGAATGTGCCTCAGTGGACCTATAATTTCATCTGTCAACATAAGCCCAGAAAAGATGCCAGGACACTATTTAGTCAGGTGGCTACGGTAGGGTGGTTTATTTGGAAGTCTAGGAATGAATTTATGTTCAATCACCTCCCAGTGGATCCACTTGTTACGTGTCATAGAATCTCACAAGCCTAGCATGAAAGGCTTGCTATTCTTCAATCTACTAGTGTTGATTAGGGCTGTGCAGCGGATCCACCAACCCACCAAATCCGCCCGGCCTAGCCCGACCACTTTTGGGTGGATACACGACACGTGACGGGTTTGAGTTGGGTTGCAGTTGATATGCCATTATACCCATTAAACCTAACCCCTTTGTCACGATCTAAACCCGCCCATATGGGTTTAACATCGTAACCAGCCAGTAATTCTGGGATTATCAAAAGCCTTTAAACATATCAACGAAATAAGAGGCTAGGGGAAGCAAACATCAAATTACATTGTCCATAGAGCTGTGTAAATGTACATGGGATAGAAAATTTAAAACTTCTAGTTACATATATGATGTCATCCTCACATCAGCTGTAACAACCCCGACCTATGATTAACTGTTAAACTATGATTAAGGATGCCTAATAAGTAATTAAGAGGAAATTATGTGTTAATTGCATGTATTATATGTTATTTACATTTATATCTATTGGTCGTAGAAATATTTATTTGTGTTTTTGTTTCATTCTGCAAATTGAAGGTTTTATCGGCATCTGATTACGAAATTGACTCGATTTATGTGTTATTTGGAATTTTTAGAACATTATGGTAGGTTCAATTGAAATTTGATTCGGAACGAAATAATTGGAATAAAACAATGCAAATTTGCTTAACTTAAGCCTAGCTTGATTAAGCTACCTAATGAGCCTATATAAGGCCACTTCTAACACTCTCTATATACTTTACACCTCCATTTCCTCATCTTATGAAGACTAAACGTGAGAGAGAGGGAGAGTTGAAAGAATTTGTATTCAAGCTTGACTTTGAAGGGGATTGAAGAGAAATCAAAGGAATTAAACTCCTACTTGAAGAATTTAAGCCTTAGGTAAGAATTCAACTCATATTATGTAATCTTAAGCTCATTTTCATGTGGAATCAAAAGGGAATTAGAGTGTAATGCTTAAGTTCAAGAGAATTAAGTATATTAACTTGAGGATTGAGCTAAATAAGTAGAATTGTGAGTAAATCATGCATGCATGTACATATCATGGTATTTTGAAGACGATTACTCAAGAATTCACTCATGCATGCATGGATCATAGCTTGGTTTTGGAATTTCATTATGTTTCATGTCATTTGGTCATGTTTTAGAAGGTTGGAGTTCATGGCAATTCATGCATGTTATGTTTTGGAAGTTTTAAGTTTGATTTTGCACCATTGGCATACTTTTGGGCTTTGATTTTGTGAAATGATTTTGAATTCGCAATGTTTTCCAAGCGTAGACATGATTTCTTGAGTTTTTGGGCCCAAAAAATGCATTTTGAAGCTTTACACTTGAGGTTTGCATTTTGAACATCAATCTGGAAATTCTAGAATCTACATCACCGCTTGAGCAACATATTTTGCGCTCGAGCAACCACTCTTGGTTTTGCACTTCCGCTTGAGCAAGAAAAAGTTGGCTCGAGTGTAAAATTCATGCTTCCAAAAGTTTTGCAAATTTTGCAGACTACTCGAGCGACAAGAGTTATGCTTGAGCGAGGACCCTGTTTATTCAGTCTTTTGCTCGAGCAACCGTCGAGCGTCCATCGAGCGGAAAATTCACATAACCAGTACTAGACCTAAGGGCTCACTCGAGCATAGGAAGTGACGTTCGAGCAAGGTGTCTTGTTTTTGAAATTTTTTCTAAGCGTTTCAAAGTGCATTTTGGCATCCTCATTGCATCCTAAGCATTCCTAGGACATAATTAAAGTACAATAATGAGGATAAGACTTAGAAACATACTAAAAATGAAATGAAATAAGTTAAGTACTATCCGAGTGTGTGTTTCAATAAGTGTATCTGTTATATGTTTGTGTAGGTCACGCGCCGTGAGCGGTTTGATCCATTTGTTCTACTACCGAAGCTATCTGTGAGTAATAACTTTGCAAACTTATGTTTGACTGTAATTATTTTTTGGTGATATAAAACGATCAGTTTTTTGAAATGCTATGTTTTGTATGAATGAATGATGTTTCAATTCTTTGAGATGTACTTGAGGTATCCTTAGCAGAGGCCCTCGCCCAGGGGACATAATACTGTGGCTTATGGTCATGAGGCCCTCACCCGGGGGAAACAATACCGTGGCATGGGCCCTCACCCGAGAGAAAAAATACAGTGGCCCATGTATGAGATATGTTATGCGGTATCAGAGGTTCCATTATGGAACTTGATGACTTGATATGCATGACCAAAGTGATATGTTAATGCTAATGGATGTACCACACATGATTTGAACATGATTATGACTCTATTTCTGATACGAATATGAACATGACTATGTTTCCAATTTGATAAGAGAATTGAAATCTGAATCTGTTATGGACATCATTCATTAAAATCTTTACTTTGTTATCATTCACTGGACTCCCGCTCACTCTATTATTTATGTATGTAGGTGACTAGGCGCGTGACCAGGCTCAGTGATGATTACCTGGAGGTTTGTTTTGTCAGCCAACCTTTGTGCCTCCCAAGGGGGTTCCTGAAAGAGTCTAGTGGACGAGTTTTATGAACCAAGTTATAAGTTTAAGACTTTTGTTGTTTTGTGAACAGTTCTTTTGTCTTATATGTGTAATGACAATGTAAGATGGATGTATGCATGATGTCATATGTATGTATGTATATAAAGTTTTAACTCCATGTCCCATGTTTGTCTACACAACTCAATGGACTATGTATGTTTAATATATTTGCTTCCGTAATCCCTTATCAAGTATTAATTTGTTCTGAGGTTTTTGGTAATCCCAAGGTTATTGATCAGTTACGACGCTAAACCTGTAAGGGCAGGTTTAGGTTGTGACATCAGCCTTACATCATCTTATATACAGATAAACCAAAATGGGACTTAGCCCAATATACGGAGTGTACAAAAACTTGTTCAGATTTAAACAAAAGAAACAAAAGTCTTAAACTTAGTTCACAAATTTTGACCACTTGAAGCATTCCGGGAACCTCCTAGGGAGGCGCACAGGTTGGCCGACACAAAATAGATCCAAGCAATAACTTAGGCCTGATCACGCACCTGATCACCTACATACATAAATAATATAGTGAGCTGGAGCCTAGTGAATAACAACAGAATAAAAGGTTTATGAATGATGTCGAAAACAAATTCAGAAATCAGATTTTAGATTAGAACAGATTCAGATTCACATATGTATACAAATTTCTTAAATAGTTATACATGGTACATCCATTAGCTCACAAATCACTTGGTCATAAAGACCCACTTTCACTTGGGATGGCCATAAAGACCCACTTTCACTTGGGTTGGTCATAAAGACCTACATTCACTTGAGATGGTCATAAAGACCCACGTGCAGATCGTATAAGCGGTTATGCATAACCAGTTCCATGAATGGAACCCACTTGAAACCCTGGTACCAAGTCATATGAACACTTGATGCTAAGGATGCCACAAATATATTTCAGAAAAACTAGACAATCATTCATGTTTCACAAAATAGCATTTTGTGGGCGTCAGATAATTTTGATGTACGTGCGAGAAAGCCGAATAACGGGTCAGAGGATAATCAGGATAAATACTGTATTCGGCACCGTCCTGGACGATCCCAAAGCCGAATAAACTAATCGGCCGTAAAACCAGTTGAACAAGGGCCGAATAAATAAACGTACAAAAGATTAAGAGTAGGCTCAACCCTGGGGCCAAAAAGAAGATATAAATAGAGAAACATCAGCCAAAGAAAGGTATGTGAGATATAACCCCAAGAAACTTAAGGCATAAAAAAGAAACGTGAGACATATACTGACTTGTCCGTCGGAGTACTAATTTCGGCACCCCCGATTGGAGTGTTAATTCCGGCACCCCGATCGGAGTGTTAATCCCTTTTCAGGTGGCAATCAGAGGATTAGGAACGTCCTTTAGGATCCAAGAGTATTTCCAAACCACATTACCACACATTTCACAAAATAAATCATATCTTATCATTATAAAAATACTTATAATCAAACATAGCTTTATAGATTTGTTACTCATAGATAACGCCAATAGTAGAACATATCACTTGGACAGAACAAACTAATCAGGCGGCGATAACATACGACCTACACAAACACGTGACAGATACACATTGAACACACATCCTATAGGTGCTTAACTTATCATTCTTTTTTCTTAACATGTGTTTCTAACTCTTATCTTCATTATTATAGCTTAATCATGGCCTAGGAATGCCTAGGATGCAATAAGGATGCAAACATGTACTTTGAAAACACTTGCAAAATTTTGGAAAACATGGTAGTTCGCTCGAGCGAAGCTTTGATCACTCGAGCGGTTTGCAAAGTCTACAAAAATACTAGGAGCTCTTATTTTATGCTTGAGCCAACTTCTTAGTCACTCGAGCCATATACCTTGCAAAGGTGAGTTCGCTCGAGCGAAGCTTTGGCCGCTCGAGCCAACTGCCTCAACTGCAAAAGTACTGGGAGCATGTAAAGCATGCTCGAGCGAAGGAATCATCGCTCAGCGAACCCTGCAAATTCTGGAATTCCCAGATTCCTCTTCAAGCTTCAAAACACAATTTTTTTTTGCAAAAAAACACATTCTTTTGGGCCAAAACCTTGGAAAACACTTGGAAACTTATAGCAAAACATGAAATAAAGTTCAATTCGTAAAATCAAGGCCCAAACACAAACCAATTCTTTAAAATTGTGCTCTTTTATACATATTATGAACATGCATGTAGTAATCTAAGTGCTACACTTGAAAACATGATCAATTAGAACAAAATGGCATGAAACATGATGAATTTCAAGATCAAGTTTAAAAAATAACATGCATGAGAGAAGTCTTGGAAATCAATGTCAAAACATGGTGAATTATACATGCGTGCATGAATCAATCTCAAATTCCATAATCTAAGCTTAACTCTCATGTTTAATCACTTAAACCTCTTGAACTCATACCATAATATCTTGAAATCAAAGTTTTTAGAGCATGATTCTTACCTAGAGTCCTTAAGTCCCTTTGAATTCTAGCAATTCTAGCAATTCTAGATAAAATTCTCCATTTGTCTCCAATTGTCTAGCTTTGAGCTCAACTTTTCCTTACTCTCTTTCTCTCTCTCTCACACACACACACACACACACACACACACACACACACACACGTTTGTATGATCAAGAGGGTGCTTGTGAAGTGTAAGTGTATAGATATGGAAGGTTTTTGAGTCACATTAGCCTTATATAGGCTTAATTTGATTAAGCTTAAGTGTGCTTAAGATAAGTAAGTTAGTTTAATTCTAATCGATTTATTCTATTAATTGATTCCGAATCGAATTTGAAATAAACTTACTATAAAATTTTAAAAATTCAAATTAACACATTGACGTAGTCAATTTCATGCGGATGCCGATAAAGCCTTCAATTAACAGAACAAAACAGAATTCAGAACATATATTCCTACAACAGATAGATATAAATACAAAGAACACATGACACATATAATTAGCTTAGGATTTCATCTTAATCACTTGCTAAGCACTCTTAATCAAGGATTATAGGCTAATCACAGGTCGGGGTTGTTACACCGTTCGCTACTGTCTCTATTTTATTTATTTTATTTTTTTAAGGCCCTCAGCCTTTTTCTTTCTAAGAATCTCAGACTCATTTTACCCTAACCTAACTCATTCTTCACATACACACACACACAAACACACACACACACACACACACACACACACTCTCTCTCTCTCTTCTCCCAAAACCCTATCCATCATCCGACAATGACGGTGATATGAGAATCTTAATTAAACACCCTAACCCATTCTTCAACTCAAAGGCGATCGGCAATCGTGGTGGTGGTGGTGAGATGTTGTTTTCTTTTCTTTTCTTTTTCTCTTCTTTTTTCCTCTTCTTCTCTTCTTCTCCTCAATCTCTAATCTGTTTTATTTTTTTTTTGTTCCAATTCGAAAACTAGAGAGGTGGTGAGATTCAAATTGTGAGGGTTCTACACAGAGAGAGAGAGAGAGAGAGAGAGAGAGAGAGAGAGAGGAAGCTTATATAGACAAGATTTTGTAAGGTTTGGTTTCTTTTTCTTATTCTTTACGAAGGATTTTGTAAGGGACTTCATAGACAAAATATTACATTACTTTCCATCCAAAAGTGAAAAAAAAAGAAGAAAGTAAATGTGCAATTATGATTGTATAGAACTGTGGAAATTGATAAATTGATATAAATGTATACCTTATACCCAACAAAATCTAGGTCATTTAAAAGATTTGGTTGGTTCTTGGATTTTCTGGGGACGGTAAAGATTTTATTCTCTCTAGTTTTAGGTTTGAATCGGAATCATGGTTGAGGAAATGAATGAAAGATTTAGGAGATTTGCAGTGGAATAGAATGTGACATTTCTCAGACTTTTTATTTAGGAACTCTGTTTCTTTGTTGTTGTCTTTTGAGGTTGACATAGTTAATTTATATTCATATATGCTGCTAACAACTTGGGTTGTTGTTCGACTCCTTTTTTTTGTACCATCTAGTTTTTATAGATCTTCTATTGAGCTTTATTTATATTGATTTATTCTTTTTTTAAACCTTCCATGATTTCCTAATTTTTCACTTATTTTCCATACATCAAAATTCATTTCTATGTTGGTTCACTATAAAAATAATACAAAATACATTGAAGGCACCAGCATTATAATGTTTTTTCTTAATTTAATTTATTATTGTTATTTGATCTTATAGGGAAAAATAGAGCATGGATGGGTGGCACATGCTTCCATTTTTCTATGTTTGTTATTCATGCAAGCATGTGCCATACATAAATGTCATCTTGTTTAAAATTATAGGGAAAAACAGAGCATGGATTTCAAAAGCATGTTTTGAATGATTTTTTATTGGTTTTCGGTAGTTTATTTGATAATCTTTTGGTCATGGATCCTCCAAGCAAAGAAACATTTTTTGTGAGTCCTAATGTTGAGCCCGAATCATCTTCTAATGCTCCCCCTCCTAGACCACCCCTGGCCAAAAGTAGTAGTAGTAGGAGAACAACATCAAAGGCTTGGGATCATTTTGAAAAAATTAAGGGTATCGATTGGAAAGATAGGGCTATGTGCAAGTATTATAAGAAAGAATATATGGCAAGCTCTAAAAGTCATGGAACAAGTAATTGTTAAGTCATTTAAAAAATTGTACAAAGTATCCATATAGGGATACTCAGGGGCAACAAACATTGGGATTTAAACCTAAAGAAGTTGGTGGGGAGAGTGTTGTTGATGTTGTGGCTACATCATTTTCTATAGAAGTTGCTAGGAGGTATTTTGTCGAGATGATAGTAATTGATGAATTGCCCTTTAGATTTGTGGACAGGGTTGGTTTTAAAAGGTTTTGTAATGTCATGCAACCAAGTTCAAGATCTCATCTCGATTATACCATTGCTAGGGACATTGTAGACATTTACACCAATAAAAGCGAGAGGTTGAAGAAAATTGTGAAGGGGTGTAGAATTTGCTTTACCACAAACACATGGACTTCCATACAAAATTTGTGCTATATGTGTCTAACAACACATTTCATTGATGATGATTGGAAGTTACAAAAGTGGATCATAAATTTTTTTCAAGTTGAAGACCATAAAGGAGAAACTTTTGGTAAAAAAATTGAGGCACTCATAAAAAAGTGGGACATTGATGGCCTTTTTATCTTAACTGATGATAATGCAAGTTCCAATAATCTAACCATTAGATTCTTGAAACGAACCACAAATTGTGGAAGGGAACTGTCTTGGGCCATGACTTTTTCCATATGCAGTGTTGTGCGCATATTCTAAATCTCATTGTTAGTGATGAATTGAAGGATCTTGAGTCTTGTATAGCGAATGTGAGGCATGCAATGAGGTATGTGAGGTCTTCTCCAAACCACCTTGACACTTTCAAAAAGTATGTGGAAAATTTGAAAATTGAGAGTAAGAATCTCTTATACTTAGATGTGCCAATACGGTGGAATTCCACATATCTTATGTTGGAGGCGGGGGAAAAATTTGAGAGTGTTTTTCAAAGAATGGGTGAGGAGGACTACAATTATAAACACTACTTTTTGGATAATGAAGGGGGTGAGAGGAGAGAGATACCTATAGTCGAGGATTGGGATAATTGTAGGGTGTTGTTGAAATTTCTTAAAATGTTCTACAATGTAACAAAGACATTTTTTTTGTTACTTCAAATGCATTTTACACTGAAATTTTTGTCATTAAAAACATGATTGGACAATTAATCAGAGACAATGATCCTATTTTGTCTTCAATGGCAAAGAAAATGAAAGAAAAGTTTGACAAGTATTGGGGAAATGGGGATAAAATCAATCTCCTTTTGTATGTTGTGGTTGTGTTTGATCCTCAAAAAAAAATGACATACTTGCAATTTTGTTTTTCAACAATTTTTGGTGGAGATGTGGTGAAAGTGAAAGAAATGTTAGATAAGGTGAAAATTGTTTGAGTCAATTGTATGGTCATTATGCCAAGCTTGATTCAACAAATGTGCATGCCTCCAATGTAAATGAAATAGTAGATATGGTGACATATGAAAATGACCCACACTCTATTGTGAACTCTCAATTTAACTCATTTTTGGAGGGGCAATTTTGTAGTAGTGGGAGTACGTCAAAATTGGACAAATACGTGGGTGACATTAAGAAAGGTGGGAAGAATGATCAATTTGATTTCTTGGAGTGGTGAAAGGTTAATGCAACAAAGTATAGAGTATTATCACTTATAGCAGGAGATGTGTTGGCAATGCCTGTTTCCACTATTGCTTTTGAGTTGGCTTTTAGTATAGGAGGTCGTATACTTTATCCATTTCATAATTCACTTGCTCCCAAGATGGTAGAGGTTCTTGTTTGTACACAAAATTGGTTTAAATTTAATTTATTTTGTATTATTCAAAATTCATTATCTTCACTTCATATGTTTTTGTTGTGTTGTGTTTTATGTGTAGTTGTTTCGAAATCAAGTTCATGTTCAAGCATAAGTCCGGAGAGTAGTTTTATTGAAGTTTAAGTTTAAGACTTTTTAATATTTTCCTTATTAAATAATTTCATTTTTTTGTTATGCAGGTTTAGATGGCTCATGGTTTGGCTTAAAGAAATGAATGGCTTTATTGCTTCTTTTTAAGTGATTTTCAAAATATGATTATTGGTTGAAACTTTCATTCTTTGGATGACTGTAATATTTTATTTTAGATGATTGTAGTAAGATTTTTTAAATATTTTGGATGACTGTAATACTTTATTTTGGATAATTGTAATACTTTGTTTTGGATGGTTGTATGTTGAAAATTTGTGTTGCCTTGTTGTACCCATTGTCCAGGTTGTTTGTTGTGTCCACTTGCTAGGCTGTTTGTTGTAATATTATTGTTTGTTTGTTGTATATGCATGACATGATGACAGTGCATGTACAATGTTTGCCCACTGCATAGTGTTTGTTTGTATATGCATTGCACGTAAGTGGTGGTTGAGGAAGGAAGTGCACATATATATATATATATATTTGAGGAAGTGCACATGTTGAATTATGTTGAAAATTTGTAAAATTATAAACTGCCAAACTGATTCGCATTGGCGGATGGATGGGGATTGATTTTCTCCAATTTGCCAATCCAGTAGACGGATGGCGAATTGGAGGTTCCGTGGCCGTAACTGATCCGTGCCCACCCCTAGTGTTGATTCTTCCTTCCATATTGCCTCTGACTTACCTATTGTTGATAGGTGGAGACCATATAGCGATTCCAGTTTTGACTCAACTCTTGTTGTATCTCAGACTCGGGTTTAATGGTTTTATATTGTGGGCCATATCTTGCTCTCCGTTTGATTCTTTAAATTTGGCTATTGGGTTGTTGTGGTTGTGTTTGGGACAGGTTGGTTGTTTAGTTTTCAAACTCTTATTGCTCAGAATTTTACTCCTCCGCTCGAGCGGCAAGCGGTACTTCTTGCGCTCAAGCAGGCTTTGTGAACTCTCAACATTTTTCCAGGTTTGCAAAACTACTGGGAGGGTGTATTCTACGCTCGAGCGGTGCCTTTTGTGCTTGAGTGGGCTCAGCTCGAACAGCCTTTCTTGCGCTCGAGCGTTGGTCTGTTGTCTGCAAAACTACTGGGAGTGTGCATTTTACCCTCGAGCATCATTTCTTGCGCTCGAATGGAACAACTTATTGTGTCTGACGCTCGAGCGTCAACTGTTGCGCTCAAGCAGACTGTGCGTATATCAGTTCGCAGCAGCACCTTTTTACGTCACTGTTTCACATCTTTTTCACTTTAAACCCTAGATCGGGACCCTCTCTCTTTAAAACTCACTCTCTTTCTACATTTTCACCTAGATCTATTGGTTTCCTTACTCTAGTGTCTTGGGAAAAAAGGTAGAGCTCCGTTTTGATCCGAATAGATCTTGATTTCACCGTCTTTGAAGTTCCTCCACTTCTTCCATGGTCTACTAAGCTTGAGGTAGGGACGTTCTACACTCTCTTATGATTTTTAACTTAGCTATTTGTTGTTGTGTAAACAATGTTGGGATTTGGAGGATTTTAGACAAACCTAGGATTTTGGTTTAAAATCAAAAGAGGGATTTTCAAATGAAAGTATTGAAAATGATTATGGGTGAAGATATGTGGTTGTGTTGTGTTAAATTGGTAGATTTTGACGCATGGATTGGATTTTGGAAGGAAATGGAGTTTTGCCATAAAATGTTTAAAATAATTATTTTGTATAAATAATGAAATTGGTATTGGAAATCTGAAATTAGATGAATGTTTATATCAATGGTGGAGTTGAATATGTATTATGTCTCATCTATGGAAATTTGGATAATTTATTTGTCGTAGAGATTGTATATCAGTTTAGAAATATTTATTTTGGGCTATCGGTGGAGAATAGCTATGATTGTTGTAGGAATTGCATGAGGATTAGGTGAATTAAAACTAATCTCTTAACTGTTGTTATTGAATATGACCATGTTTTAATACATTGTATATGTATGATATTTGGGAGGAGAAATGAGATGTACTCCATGTTTGGAAGGAGAAAGGGAATGGACTCCAGTGAATTAAGTTGGCTTGTATGTCCAATGTGAAAGTCTCGAAAACCGCTTGTATACATAGGTGTCGATCTTGTGGATGAAATTTTCGTAAAATGGCAAATGAATGTGTTTGTATGATAACTATATTGATTTGAGACCTGATGAGTTGTATTCTTAGTATTGGGTGATTAAACGAAATGGATATGAACAATGAAATGAGATATAAAACTTAGCATACTATGATCTTGTAAATTATGAATGATTTTATCGCAGGCATTGTATATGCACATCACACTTATATCTTTGTTAAGATTCATATATTGTGCTAGATTGTTTTTACTGGGCTTTGACTCACCCTACTTGGGAAAAACATTTTCAGGTGCTAGTGATATGTCTCCACCAAGGACTTAGCTTGGGAGGATTGTGGAGCTGAAGGCTCAATTGCTACCTATTTTATATTTACTCTTTTACAAGCCTAGGGCTTTATTTGTATTGAGTTTATGACTCATTTTGTTGTAACCAAGCATGGTCTTGGAAAGATGTAAGCCATTAGGGCATATAAATATCTGTTTAGCTTTCATTCCTTATTACGCCTTGTAACACATGCTGTAGATTCAGGATGAACGATTTATGACTGTATATCGCATGTGTCACCTTTTGTATATTAACTCTGATTAATGAAAGCTTCTTATTGTATCTATATCACTTTGTACTGGTGTTTGGAGTTGGATTATTGTAATTATTTTGCTGCCGTTACAAGCCAGCTCTTGCTAGGCATCTAAAGATTAACGGTGATTCAGCTTTTTGCAAGCACTCATCTATGGCAAGCATTACTGTTGTGGTTCGTGATTCCCATGGCAAGCTTGTTCAAGGAAGGGCCCAATCTCTAGTGGCCTCGTCTGCTCTCCAAGACGAGGCTTACGTTATTCAGTTGGCTTGTTTAATGACCTAGGCTTTTAACTTGAACTTTGTTGAAATTGAGGGTAATCAATGGGTTATTAATCTATGTGTGTCTGAACATGTTCCCCTATGGGAATGTGTTGCTTTGATTATGGACATTTGTGGTTTGGCCCTTCAGCAGGGTCTCTTTTTTCTTGGACTGGGCACTAGAATAATAGAGTTTCCCATTGGGTAGCAAAGTCTTTAGCGTCCAATGATTTACCTTGTAATTGGGTTGTGTTTCCACTTGCACCTTTAGTGTTCTTGCTTAGCTCTGATGTACCTCACTACAATATATAAGAGTTTTAGAGACCAAATGTTTTGGTCTCTAAAAGTGAAAATTTTGTTGCAAAAGACATTTAGGGACCAATTTCTATCGTCATGAGAATAGTTGCTAAAAGGTTGTCCCAAAAAATAAAAAACAAAGCTTTTAGTGACAAAATTTTAAAAATGTCACTAATAAATAGACTTTTAGGGACAAAATAATTTGGTTTCAAAACGATTTATTTTTTGAGACAAAAAATGTGGTCCCAAAATGATAATAATTCATCACTAATGTCTAATTTTCGTTGTTAAAAATAAAATAACGACACTTTTCGCAACAAAAATATTTGATCCTTAAAAAATAATTTTGTCCATAAATTTTGGTCTCTAAAACCTTAATTTTTTGTAGTGCCTATTTCCTCTTATCAATGAAGTGAGCTATATTTTTTAGAAAAATGCCCCCCACAACCCCCTTTAGATTTCAACCATTGATATATGTGTGAGACCCACTCATGTATGTGTGGGGCCCACACCATCAATAGTTAAGATCCAAAAAGGGTTGTGGGGGTCCCCAAAAAAAGGGGTCTCAATCATTGTTGTATTTTTTATGACAAAAAAAAAAAAAAAAAAAAATTGACTGAGTGGTTAACGTCCAATAATTTAAAATGTTCATTCTCTTTGAATTTGAATTATTTTGTTCTTGATTTATAGCAATAATTTACAAATACCAATAGTTAAATTTTTTTTTAGGCAAATAAATTAAATGAGTTAGAGTTGTAAGTGCTACCAAAGGGACACAGTCTATTCTAAACTTGTATTAGAACAAATTTTTAACTTATATCTAAGTTGACGGTAATCCCCTTTCCTTTTTTTTTTAGATCTAAGTTGAGTAGGTTCTACGGATTGAATAAAAAAAAAAAAAAAACCTTATGTGCCTTTTTAAATTTAGAGAAGGTTAGGGAGTCACTTATTCATCATCTAAAAATATAAAATTAGTTTATCTTTCTCTCTCTTTTTTTTTTTTTTTTCTTTTCTCTTCCTTCTCTCCTATATCATTGTCACATCAAATTCTTAAAAAAAAAAAATTAAATTAAATTAAAAAATAAGAATAATATTTAAATGAATTAGAGAAAAAAAAATAAAGAATATTATTGCAGAAGATAGTAAAAAAAAATGGTTCCCTGACCCTAAAAAAGTAATTAAAAAAATCACCATTTTACACTAATTTAAATAAAAAAATAAAAAAAACTTTAGTGAAGATGCTCTCTCCCCACCCTCTAGTCTAGTGCATGAGATGCTTTTATTGCTCGAGCTTGGAGCCAGTCATGGCGTTTGGTATGACTAATCATAAAACTTCTCTTCTAATGTGAATGGGTAAGTTGACTTAGATATTTTAATAAAGTGTCACATACTTAAATTTAGAAAGTGAGTTTAATTTTGGAGCCTGAATAACAATACTCCATTTTAAATTTCATTGCCTCGTGATATTTATATGTTATCAAATTAATTTGGATATGTTTGATTAACTTAATTTGCTTAATCTTTAAGTCTATGCTTTTTTCTTTTCTTTTCTTTTTTTTTTTTTTGCCAACTACGACAAATCTAAATAAAATCTCATGCTAAGCTTTAGTGGATCAATATACTTAAATCTAATGACTTAGAACTTGCTTACAAAAGCTGGCACAAAACACTCGCATGGAACATGCAGATAATGGGGCCCCAACTTCATGTGTTCGATGTGTCATTTTTTGTTATTGAATTATGCGTGCGTCCCTAGTATTGTCAAGGTCAACGAAAGAACATTACAAGAAAAAGCACTTTTGGCGATTAAATTTTTAGTCGCCAAAAGTCTATTTTTAGTCGCCAAAAGTCAACTTTTTAGTTTCCCCAACTAAATTTTTTAGTCGCCGGTTTTGTCGTGAAAACACAGTCGGAGAAGGTATTGGCGACTAAAAAACTTTTAGTCGCCAAAAACGAAGTCTGTAGCGACTAAAACTTTGGTTGCCAAAGCTCAATTATATTTTTTAAATTATACATTTGGCGACTAAATTTTTAGTCGCCAATAGTGAATTATTTTTTTTAAAATTTATACATTTGCCGACTATTTTTTTCGTCGCCAATACTCAAGCTTTTGGCGACCACACATTTTAGTCGCCAAAAGCTTATTTCAGAAAAAAAAAATAATTACCCTCTGCTCTTCCAAAGTTTCAAACCACCAACCTCTCACATTCTAAACCTTTAGCAACACACTCTCTCAACATATATTATTTATATAGTATATTGAGCCGTATTAATATAAAACTATATATATAAACATAATTATTTTTATTCAATATAATTTATGTAAAAAATAAATTATTTACTAAAAAAAAAAGACCACTTTTGGCGACTAAATCTATTTTTTAGTCGCCAATTCTATACTTTTTGGCTACTAATTATTTTTTAGTCGCTAAAAGAATTAATTCCCGCCTAAAACCTCCACTTTTGGCGACTAAACTGAATTTTAGTCACCAAAACCCTCCACTTTGGGCGACCAAACTGAATTTTAGTCGCCAATTGTTGACTTTTAGCTACAAAAATTTTTTTTAGTAGCCAAAAAGCTTCACTTTTAGCTACGAAATTTTTTTTTGTCGGTAAAACACGTATAATCGGCGACCAAACTATTTTTTAGTCGCCAAAACCTATACTTTTGGCTACTAAATGTTTTTAGTCGCCAAAAACCTTCACTTTTGGCTACTAAAATTTTTTTAGTCGCTAAAACCCATATAATCGGCGACTAAACTGAGTTTTAGTCGCCAATAACTATACATTTGGCTACTAAACTGTTTTAGTCGCCAAAAGTCTTCACTTTTGGCTACTAATTCCATTTTAGTCGCCAGTTATAGCGATCCCGATTTTCCCTTCCTTTGTATACTGTATTCCGGACATGGTGTCGTGGACTTGTTATTGTATCATTCTCATTTCTAGCCTTTACTCTTTGTATTTGAGTCTCGGGTTGTGTTGGGTAGGTTTGAAACAGGTTGGTTGTACTTTGAAACCAAAAGTTAATGCCCAGATTTTGGCCTTCACGCTCGAGCGGATATTTTGAAGCTCGAGCGGGCCCTTCTTTGTTGCTTCTCCGCTCGAGCGGGAGTTTTGACGCTCGAGCGTAATTTTCCATCTCCCAGTACTTTGCTCTGCAGTTCGTCCGCTCGAGCGGTAGTGTTGACGCTCGAGCGTGACCCCTTTGATTTTTGTCCCTCTGCTCGAGCGGGGAGTTTGACGCTCGAGCGGGGACCATCACCTGCAAAACTTCTGGAAGTGTGCAATCGACGCTCGAGCGGCCCTTTTCACGCTCGAGCGTGAGTCTGTGTCTGACGCTCGAGCGGGGCTTTCCACGCTCGAGCGGGGAGTCGATTACATCAGTTTGAGATTTCACTTTTTGGATCACTTTTTGACCTACTTTTTCTCTCTTAACTTTTAAAAACCGCCACTTGAGAGTTTCTCTCTCTACTCTTACCTTCTCTCTAAGATTTGATCTACTCCCGGTGGTCTTCTACCCTTGTTCCTTTGGAAGAAAGGTAGAGCTTCGCGAGGGCTTCCTTTTAATCTGAAAAAGAGAGGATTTGGAGCACTTTGGATTTTGGTCATCTTCTCCTTTGGTCTTCTATTTTCGAGGTAGGGATACCCTACTCCATTCTATACGTTTTGTCATAAGTTTTGGTCACTTTGATATGTTGGTATTATTTGGTAATTTTTGGGAAGGTAGGGTTTGATTTATAAATTGGAAAAAAGGGGGTTTTCATATATTAAACTCCATATGGTTGTAAGACTTGAAAAATGACATTGATAGTGTCAAATAGAGAAAATTGAACCGTAGGGGTGATTTTGAGAAAATGGGGAGAAGCCCTAACTGTTGAAAACAAATTAATGTGTATAATTAATTTTGGTAAAAGTATGGAATTAAGTTTAAATCATGAAATTGGGGAATTATGAGATTGAATGGTGTAGTTGGATAATTTAATCACTCACCTAAGAAAATGTTGAGATTATATCTGTGGGTACATTTATTTCCTGTTTAGAAACAATTGTTTTGGGCTATCGGTGGAGGATAGTCGTGATTGTTGTAGACATTGCATGCTGATTAGGGAAAACTGAAACTAATTACATTAAATAAGTCGTTGAATATGATGGTTGAATTAATACAACAAATACGTGTATTGATTGAATAGTGTATATGACAAGTGTTAAATACATTGTATATGCATATTGTTTGGGAGGAGATAGGGGATGTACTCCATGGTTTGAGGGGAGATAGGGGATGGACTCTCAAACCTGTTTGGGAGGAGAAAGGGGATGGACTCCATTAGTACAGCAAATTTGTGTACTTATTGATTTCTGGAAGTGTTTTAGTATGAGCCTTAGCCTCATTTGAATAATTGATATTGGAAGTAATATTAATATGAGATGTACTATCGATTTATTGTTTGGCCAGGTTCTGAGCCATGTTTGTATAATGGAAAGTTGGTTAAATAATGGAAAGTGAAACGTATCATGGACATAATGGTCATGGAACTGTATTCTAATGCGATTGAATTTTAAGTGTTAACCATCTATCGAATGCTATTACTTTAGTCAATTCTTATATTTGGTTTAGTATATCTCTGCTGGGCTGTGGCTCACCCTATATGGGAACTTCATTTTCAGGTCCAGGTGATATGCAACCTCCAAGGGTTTAGCTAGGGAGGATTTGGAGTTGAAGACTCTTCTTTTTAGTTATTTTGTTATTTGATGTTACATGTAAAATCAAGCCACGGGCTTAATATGTAGATGAGTTAGAACTCAGTTTTTGTGTCCAAGTGTTAGCTTGGAAAGCTATAAGCCCGTAGGGCATTTACTTTCGTTTACATGTAATGTCTTTCAATAAGAATACTCTGATGAATGGAAGAATGTCTTATTTTCTTTCGTCAATGCATGTTATTATTGTATGTGTTATGGGTTTATTTTGAGGGCGTGACACCAATTGTGCTACTTTCAGCGACGAAAATTCAAATTTTAGTCGCCAATTCTGCTTTTTCTTGTAGTGGAAGTAATAATCATTTCAATGAATTGTACTAGTTGGGAAATAATAATGCCATATTCATTGAAAAATAATGATACAGGTGTGTTCAGAAAATTCAATGTGTGCCTGAAATTCATTTGATGTATGCACTCTCACAATAATTGGAATTAATCTGGATCATATATTAACTTTTATGTGAACATTTTGTGCAGCATTTTATATTAAGAACATTTCAAATTGACAGCAATGAGATCACAAATCAAAATGTTTATTTTCTTTAACTGAGTATATGGGCAGTTGGTTAGCAATAATTTGAGCAATACACGTTGCAGTGATGAAGAATTAGGCAGCAAGGACAAAATACAAAGTACCGTGTTAAAATATTTTCAAATATTTAAAGTTGTTTTGGGGTTGTAAACTTGTAGTTGTGTCTTCAAGACTTCCCTCCTTGTATTTTTACTTATTTTTATGAAACTGTATTTCATATAAGAAAGAGAAGACAAAACGAATGTCTTAATAAATAAAGTCATGAAATATTCTCTTAATTCAAAGAGAACCAAGAGTGCACTACAAGAAAGGACACTTTTTGCGACTAAGTTCTTAGTCGCCAAAGGTCAGGTTTTAATCGCCAAAGGTTTTTAGTGACTAAATATTTTGGTCGCCAGATTGGTCGTTGACTAATTGTCGGGAAAGGTATTGGTGACTAAATGTTTTTTAGTCGCCAAAAGTCATAAATTGGCAACTAAATATTTAGTCGCCAAAAGTTTTGAAATAAAATTAATTTTAGTTTTTAGTGACTAAAACTTTTAGTCGTGGATAAGTTTTAGTCACAATATTACTACATTTAGGGACCAAAGAATTTAATCGCCAAAAAATATTTTTTCATTTTATTTTATTTTATTTTTTGCTACTAACTATTTAGTCGCCCAAAGTCTCATTTATTTTTGGTTACTAAGTATTTAGTCAGCAAAAGAAATTATTTTTCATCTTATTTCTGTTAGCTACTAAACTATTTAGTCGCCTAAAGTCTCATATATTTTTGGCTACTAAATTTTTAGTAACCAAAAGTCTTTGGTTTATTTCTGGCTACCAAATATTTAGTCCCTAAAAATATTAATTTCCTTTTTGGCTACCAATTGGTTAGTCACTAAAAATATTGATTTCCTTTCCTCTTGCATCATCGGTGCTCCATACGGGGAAGACTTGTCCCATACCTTTGCCTGAAATCTCCTTGTCATTGACAAATATAAATATACTAGTCAGATAAATTTACAAAACACTCCAACAAAGATTCAAAGGCTTCTCAAAGTCATCATATAAAAAGAACACAACTCACCAGAAGAGCATTAAATATATGTTCCAAGGGTTTGACATTCTTGGTAAGAAATCATAGTGGAAATATTAAGTTGAGGTGGCATGTTAGTACACTATTGGAGCAATTAAATAAAATTTTATGGATGACACGCATGTTCCAAAAAAAATTAGATGAAAGTACACTAACAAGAGTGTAGGATTTTTCTAACCAAGGATAGGCAAATGACATATGGTAATAGAAAGTAGAATCAAAACCAAAAAGAGCGAGAAAATATATATATATATATATATATATATATATAACATAGAAAAATCAGGGAAAGGACTCCTTACGAAGTGTAAGTGACAATAAATTAATTTATTGTCCAAAGTGTATCTGTTCATAGACATAAGACTAAGGACGGGAAAAACAAAAATAATTGAGCAATGCATTCAACTTCTTGATATCATTCACATGTTGTTCCCGCTCATTTGATAAGGTGGTTTCAAGATTATGAAGTTCTATGTTCAGTTTAGATATCATCTTCTCTTTGCACTACAAGAATTCGCATTTTTGCCGACTAAATTTGCACTACAGAAATTCGCACTTTAGCAATTTTTAGTCGGCAAAAATTCGTACTTTTGCCATTTTTAGTCGACTAAATTTGCACTACAAGAATTTGCACTATAGGAATTCGCACTAAATTTGCACTAAATTTAGTCGGCAAAAGTTGTCCGCGACTAATGTTTTTTGGTCGCCAATTGAGGGTCGCAAAAAGTAATTAGTGACTAAAAAAATTTTTAGTCGGGAAAAAGTTCTATTTGCTGACTAAGCTTTTGGTCGCTAAATATATAATTACTGCGACTAATCCATTTAGTAACTAAAACACTTTAGTCGCGAAAAGTCATATTTTCCCAACCAAACATGTTAGTTGCCAATTATCACATTCCACGACCAAACATGTTAGTCGCCAATTGTCACATTCAACGACAAAAAAGTTTGGTCGGCAATTCGCACAATCAACAACCAAAAGTTTGGTCGGCAATTGTTAGATTCCATGACCAAAACGTTTGGTCGGCAATTGTTAGATTCAACGACCAAAAAATTTGGTTGCCAATTGTCACATTGCATGACCAACAAGTTTGGTCGGCAAATGGCACATTCCACGACCAAAAAGTTTGATCGACAATTGTCAAATTCCACGACCAAATATGTTAGTCGCGAAAAAGAATATTTGCGCAACTAAAACTTTAGTCATCAATTGACCTATTAGCGATGAAATCCTTTGGTTGCCAAACTTAATGATTTTAACGACTAAATATTTAGACGCCAAATATACCCTCTCGCCTACCTTATTTAGTCGGCAAAAGTATTACTTATCTTTTCCGACTAATCAATTGGTTGCCAAAATAAGAAAAACAAAATCAAAATTTGGTCGCTAACATCTAACAAAATAAACCTGTAATTCATAATAATTTATCCAATCCATTCAATATAATATGTAATTTGCAAGCATCATTCAAATCAATTGAATCATTAACATTCGACAAAATATATAAATCATCCAATCCTGAACCTGTTTAATGAAAGTCAGCAACTATTATAAGTTTTTATCCACAAGTAATTTCAAACTACATATTCCTCCAATTAAAAATCCACTTGTAATCTATATAATCATCCAAGTTATATCCATTTAGCATAACAATTTAAAACATAACAAGTACTTGTTATTATGTTTTACATTGTTATCCATGCGCATCTATCAAAAAATATAACTAGTAGTCTACCTAAATATTTTCTATACACATCCATCCAAAAATATAACTATTAGTCTATCCAAAAATATGACTACTAGTCTACCCAAATCTTTTCCATACACATCTATCCAAAAATATAATCCTTCCAAAAATGTTTATAGTGCCAATTAGTTCTGTACAATTTAGCTTCGTGCATGAGATCATCCATCTGTACCAAAGAAAATGAGAAATAGTGTCAGGTAATTTTTTTATGAAAATATTTGTACATCACTTTATTGTAAAATTGGACAAAAAATGAAAAATGTACATGGAAAGTAAAGGAAACATGAACAAATTAAATGACTATCAATACTATTTTGTAAATAAAACAACAACATTCATATGTACATATCAATTCTAACTATTGTTCCACAATTTGCCAATATTGACCTATGCTTCAACAATGGAAACTAAGTTAAAATAGTCTTTCTAATTTTGAATTCAAAATGCTTTGGTTGAACTTTTACTTGGAGGAGGGTAAGTGTGATAGAGGAGTGGAAGATACGAGGTTGGGATTATCACATTTTTTGGTCTAAATTTGTAACTGTGCGTCCTATCGACGTGCTGCTTGCTCTCACAATTTTGTTTAATCTAGGCCGAGGTGACCATTATGATATAGGGGGTGATTCGAGGATGTTTCCAACTGTTGCTCCCAAACTACCCATTTTTTGCATCTTTTTTGGTCTATATATCTAACCGTGCATCCTTCCAATGCGCTGCTTGCTATCACAAGTTTGTTTAATCTAGGTCGAGCTGACCGTTATGATATCAGGGCTGTTTCGAGGCTATTTTCAATTGTTGCCCCCAAACAGCTTGTTTTTACCTTTTTCATCACATTTGTTTGTGTAAATATCTAACCATGCATCCTATCGAAGCACTGCTTGCTCTCACAAGTTTCTTTAATCTAGGCCGAGGTCACCATTATATTCTCGGGGTTGTTTCGAGTCCTTTTTCAAAATTTTCCCCCAAACGACCCTTTTTTTCCTTTTTTTTTTATTCACATTTTTTGGTCTAAATATCCAACCGTGCATTTTATCTACTCGCAGCTTGCTCACATAAGTTTGTTTAATCTAGCCCAAGGTGACCGTTATGATATGGGGGGCTGATTTGAGGCCGTTTTCAATTATTGTCCCTAAACAGCCCGTTTTCTCATTTTTGGAAACTTTTTTATCCTTATATATATATATATATATATATGATACGGGGCCTGTTTTGAGGCTGTTTCAAACTTGATAGTTGAAGAAAATGGTCTGCTAAAAAAGGAAAACACAGAAACTAAAAGACATGAAGAATTCCACAAATTAACTTCACCCAAGGAAAAGACAGGAACATAATTTTTGGCCCACAACTTACTCAGAGGTCCAAAGATGACCCAAAATAAAAGCAATCAACTGCAAGATCATATATAAAAGAAGTTAAGTAATTAAATATAAGGATGCAGGAAACCTTGACATAATGTAACCAATAAAACAAAGAAATAAATAGCAATCAAAGTGAACAAAGAGTAATTGGAGATAACTTCTCAAGAAGAAGGCATCCTTGGAGTGTTTCAACACATTGTTTCCACTAAGATAGATTAATGTGAGGTACTTCTGAAAAAAAGAAGAAGAAAAGAACAGTTACATTACAGAGGCCTGACCTCAAATGATTTCTTGTAAAAAAATTTGGGGCCAAACAACTTTGTAATTTGAAAAGCTCTTAGACAGTGCTTGACAAACTTCACACAAGTAACTTGTACATCCTTCACCAGCAGACCATTTTTTTTACTATGAAGTTTGAAGTTTACAGGTAGAGGATTAGAAACTTGAAAAAAACCACAATTAATATAGACTTTGTATCAAAACAGTTGGATTTGGGTGAGGAAATGAAGTAGACCAACCCCTAGAATAAGGTAATTTTGAGAAACTTCTTATGAGGTGTGGGTAAAAAGGAACCTCGGGTAAAAGTAACCAAGTTCACTAATGGGGTGAGAGGAAAACACATTGGAGGAAGCTTACTGTAAGACTTTAGAGATAAAAGACCAGTTGGTCCAGTTGCTTTGGTTCCCTGCAAGGGTGGCATTGCCCCCAAACAGCCTGTTCTTGCCCTTTTTATCACATTTTTTTGGCCTAAATATCCAACCGTGCGTCGTATCAACGCGCCATTTGCTCGCACAAGTTTGTTTAATTTATGCCAAGTTGACCGTTCTGATATGGGGGCTGCTTCAAGGCTGTTTCGAATTGTTGCCACCAAACTAACCCCAAGATAGTAGC